>JAUZNK010020236.1:0-20989 GCA_035046665.1 Euphysa ruthae
AGCATAAATCGAGATATAATAAATAATTCACAATAATTTATTGTATTTTGTATAAATTATTATTGTTGTAAAAAACCCACATAATTTTTTAAAAAATTTAGCCTGCCTCTCACCATACCTTTTTAAATTAATTCCTCGTTTAAAGGATCACGCTTTTTAAAGGAATGGATGATAAAGGTGATATGAACGTTGTTATATCAATTTGAGGTTAGGTTAGATGATGGTAGTGTACAACACTCGCATATCCTACCACTAAGTCCACTGAAATGAATAATACGTACGACAAAATTATTAACAAATTATCAACTCGTGTTTTTAAAAGTACGGCTGAACTTATAATGCTAGACTCGTGTAATGAGCTGCATGAGCTAAGTAATGTTTATCAAAACACCTTAATTGGTACTGATGTATCACGTGATGGAACATGACAACGACGATGATGATTATTCATCATTAAATGGCGTTGTGGCTATCTTAAAGATTAACACGGCAAAATTTATGTACAATCTATGAGAGGCTTTTGTTTAGTGTTCGTTGAAAAAAAATTTAGACTGCAATGATCCTGTTGCTCATAATTTATAGAAAGTGAGCATTAGAATTGTGAAATTAAATATCATGGCTCAGCAAGTATCAAGGAAGTTTTCGGTGCTAAACGTATCTGGGAACGTTCCATATCAAAAACAATATAATGCGTTATACAAAACTTTAAGGCGATGGTGACAGTAAATATCATAAAACTGTATATAAAGACGTAAAAAAACGCAACGGGTAGGGTATGTTCAAAAACAAGTTAGTTGTCGTCTAAAATGATTAAGGTATCGGGAGGCAATTTTTTATGGAAGAAATTCATTTTAAGGGGCTAACCCCCTCAAAAATTATCAAATTTGTGATTTTTTGAAAATAAGTGTTTTTGTTAATTTAAACATCCAGAATTCATTTTTTCGAGTCTTTTTTCCCATAGAAAAAGCAGATCTTATTTAGGTATTTTTGGCATCTAGAGCATAAGTTTTTGGCACTAGTTTCCCGATGTAGTGTGTTGAATCAGCGCTTTTTGGACCCCTAAAATTGCCATTTCTTTAAAAATCTTGAGGGAACATGAGGGGTATTAAGTTGTGTGTGACTCGATTGATAACATATGTGGCTGATCGAGACAAACTAGAAAATATAAACATCTTTATTCATTAATATATGAGCACGAGATTTTGAAAACTAGCGAACATACCAAAATCTTGCAGAGTTAAAGTACGAACTAATAAAGCAAATAAACGAAAAAGATTTTATGGAAATAGCAAAAAGTATATTATTACTAGTGTAAATAATGATAAAAATGGTGTAAATAAAGATAGATAACAAAATAATGTCAATACAACCAAAATAACTTGACAGAATCTGATAAAAAAGTCAAGCCTAATGAAATGTCATCTTCCAATCCTCAAAATATCATTTAAGGAAACTGAATCATTGACATGGAAACCCTTTTTTAGTTCATTGATAAGCTAGGCTGCCCATCATGTAAAGACAGTCAACTCATAAAAATATGAGAAATTTATTCCAAGAAAAAAGGACTTCGTCCTTTTTATTATTTTAATGCAATAAATGCAGCTATTTTATTGAATCGTATACATCACGATTGTTCGACAGTGTTTTTGACATAAGCTTAGGAGCTGTATATAGCATGAGGGCTTTTGGTCAAAGGTATGCTGGTTTAGAGAAATTTTTGTCATTGATGAACCTTTCTTCCTAAACAAAATGACGACAAATTGTAAATAAATTGGTTTATGTGACAAAATGTGTTGCATAGTTGACAGCAAATTCGTATATTAACTTTAAACCTTTAGTCTGTTTACATAAATTCAATACTGAAATCAAAAAGAAAGAACCAGTTGTTTTAAATTAAATATCGCACATGCAATAAGATCCTAATTTGATGGGAAAGACAGAATAAAAAAAAGATCAAATTTTAGTGACTAAATTATGTATTTTAAATTTACAATATTTTCACAGAAGGAAAGAGTAAAGAATTGTAGTACAATATTAATCAACTTCCTCGATTGTTGGTCCCTGTCCACCAGATGATGGTGGTGGTGCACCACCTGGCATACCACCCGGCATACCACCAGGCATGCCACCAGGTGCTCCTCCAGCTTGATAAAGTTTTGAGATAATTGGAGAGCAAACGCCTTCTATTTCCTTTTGCTTACGGTCAAACTCGTCTTTCTCAGCGGCCTACAAATAAAACAAAATTTATATATATAAAAAAAAAGCAATAATAATTTGGTTCAAACACTATATAACAAAATCGTGAAATAGAAATAACATGGTTTTATCAGCCTATTTTTTTTCCAAATTTATAGCCCAAAATAACATCAGAAATAATGAGATTGATCAAATAACAACAAAAAAGCTTTATTAATAAGATTAACTAAAATTTGTGAGTTTGTTTCAAGACTGCCCTAAAAATGGAATGAGTTTGTTCCATAGGCCATAGATTGGGGTAAGATTTTAATACAAAGGCAAAAGTTAATATGATTATAAACCTAAACAGCATAATTTTTTTTCACTATTTAGTTACTAATATACGCAAACGGTTTAATTTCAGCCCGTTTTCAACTGGGAGTATCTTGTAATAAGTATTCAATTCAAAATTTGTTATATACTGTAACCAAAAATTATTTTCCCTTAAACCAAAATATATAAATTTCCAAGACATTTAACTTTTTTTTGCAAAAGTTGGATAAAATTTCAAACGAACAGTATTAAATGCTTTCATGTGCTATTTTTACAGGCCATTCCATAGGCACTACAATATAAAGAGAAAGATAACTCACTGGATTACTATCAATCCATTTGATTGTTTCATCACATTTATCAAGTATAACTTTTTTATCATCTTCAGTTATTTTATCTTTAACCTTCTCATCTTCAACTGTTTGTTTCAAATTATAACAATAACTTTCTAAGCCGTTCTTTGCTTGAATCTTATCACGTGTTGCCTCATCATCAGCTTTGTATTTCTCAGCTTCTTGTACCATTCTTTCAATATCTTCTTTTGATAGACGACCCTTGTCATTTGTAATAGTAATTTTGTTCTCTTTTCCAGTACTCTTGTCTTGTGCAGATACGTTCAAAATACCATTTGCATCAACATCAAAAGTGACATCAATCTGTGGGACACCACGAGGCGCTGGAGGAATTCCAGAAAGTTCAAACTTTCCAAGTAAATTGTTATGATTTGTCATTGGTCTTTCACCTTCAAAAACTTGTATTAAAACACCAGGCTGATTGTCTGAATAAGTTGTAAATGTCTGGGTGTGTTTTGTTGGAACAGTTGTGTTACGCTTGATCAAAGCGGTCATCACTCCTCCAGCAGTTTCAATACCAAGTGAGAGTGGGGCAACATCAAGAAGTAGAAGATCTTGAACAGCTTCGTCTTTGTCACCACTGAGAATAGCTGCTTGGACAGCTGCTCCATATGCAACAGCTTCATCTGGGTTGATTGATTTATTAAGTTCTTTTCCAAGGAAGAAATCTTTTAATAGATTTTGTACTTTAGGGATACGAGTGGAACCACCAACAAGGACAATTTCATCAACATGAGATTTTTCAAACTTCATATTGTTAACTTTGCCACCATCTCTGATAGCATCTGTGACAGGTTGAAGAGTAGCACGGAACAGTTGCCCACAAAGATCTTCAAAACGAGCTCTAGTTATTGAAGTATAATAGTCAATGCCTTCAAAAAGAGAGTCAATTTCTACACTTGCCTGAGTGCTTGCTGATAGAGTTCTCTTGGCTCGTTCACAAGCTGTCCTTAATCTTCTTAATGCTCTCTTGTTTTTGCTAAGGTCTTTTTTGTGCTTCTTTTTAAATTCTTCAATAAAGTGGTTAACCAATAAATTATCAAAATCCTCACCACCAAGATGAGTATCTCCTGCAGTTGATCGGACTTCAAAGATACCATCATCAATGGAAAGAATAGACACATCAAATGTACCACCACCTAAATCAAAAATAAGAACATTGCGCTCTGCACCAACTTTTTTGTCAAGTCCATATGCAATAGCAGCAGCTGTAGGTTCATTGATGATACGTAATACATTTAAACCAGCAATAACGCCAGCATCCTTAGTTGCTTGACGTTGTGAATCATTAAAATATGCTGGAACAGTCACAACAACATCGGTAACAGTTTTACCCAAATAGGCATCAGCTGTTTCTTTCATTTTGGTTAATACCATCGATGAAATCTCTTCTGGAAAGAATGATTTCCTTTCACCTTTAAATTCAACTTCTATTTTAGGTCGAGTTCCTTCATTGATCACCTAAAAGGATTAAATTTAAATTAATAAAATTTACTACATTCAGTTTAGGCCCAATCAGCTATGTCAAAATTTATATTTCCAGGAGCAATCAAATTGTCAAGATAACTTTAAATTTTTAAGAGACCTTTCAAAAGTATATTTTATGACTTATTTTATTAAAATTGAAGGTCTACAATGATTTTAATATTCTTCGGATATCATAAATTTAGCCACTTATCAAAAATTTTCGTTTGATGGTTATCTTTATTCATTTATTATTCAGGAGTTTCTTAAGTGAACAAATAAGCTTTGCAGGACTCACCCTTTTCATACAAACTGTTACAGTAGTCCCATGACTCAAATGAATGAAATTATTTCTGTGAATTTTCTGAAGCCTTTTCTTAATTAAAGTAGGCTTGATGATTCACAAAGGTAAAGTTATTTTTTAGCATTAGAGAAAAACTGCAGAGTGAGGTATGGGTACATGGACAGGAAATTTACAGGACCACTGTCAGATATTGCGGTCTAAAAATTGAACAGTAATTAGAGCTGCCAAATTTAAACATCTTGATTATTTTAATTTAATTTTAAAGTTTTCACATTCATTATCCAGCTAAATAGCTTTATAAATGGATTATAAACCTTTACAAATTCTCTAATAAAAGTGACACAGCCTTGTTATTTTTGGTGTAAACAGTAAATAGGTCTCTTTCGTCAGGCCACACAAATGAAAGACAATTGTTACTAAAAACTAAAAAACATCCTCTAACATGCTAAAATGTACTTTTTTTGTCAGAAATATGCTGCAACAAATAATGTTGGCTAAATTTTTTTAAATAGTATTTTCTTTAAAAATTCATATTTCTATCAATCACTTAAAATGAAAATCAAATTAAGAAATTTACTAACTTCAAATGGCCATGTTTTCTTATCACTTGCAACAGTAGGATCGTCATACTTTCTTCCAATCAATCGTTTAGCATCTAATAAAAAATTTAAAAATTAACAAGAAATTTATGAAAAAATATAAAAATATAAAATAACTATCAAACATTTTTATTTTGTCTAAGCTCCGTTTTTTAATTTTATCAAATAACTAAATTATCACATATAGAATGAAGGTTTAAGGTTTATCAATAAAAAAAGAACATTCTTTCATAAATACTCTACCACTTTTTGGATTAACCTTTTTTATGACATTCCCTGACAAGTCTGGGATTTCCATGTAATAACTTTGTGATGCTGATGGTTAGTTATTGTATGTTTGAATTTCATGTTGGTGAGAGATAATCAACCTGGACAATCTGAAAAATCCTGGTAATTAGTCAGACAATTAATCCGATAACTCCTAAACCAAAATATTCCATCCGCATAACAACTGTGCTTTAAAAATTAAAACTTATGTTGCTTAAGATGACACTCCTGAGTGTCATCTTAAGCAACATAAGTTGCTTAAGATGACACTTAAGACGCATATGCAAGCTATTATGCATAATAGCTTGCATATGCGTCAGTAATACAACAGCTTTTGTTTTTCAGGAATGATTATATTCATCCAAGCAGTTGCTCAGACAACTTTAAGAATCAGACAATATTAGTCCAAGTAGTTACTCGGCTTACAAAATTGTACCAACTCTGATCCATTTTTTTAGATATATAGACACTATCTTTTGTTTTCTTATATTGTATCACATTCGAATTTGTAAATTTTATAAATGTAATCTCCCTTGCTACACATGGTTGTCTTCCAAATCCGCAAGGGTATAAAAATGAGCCCTCACTGAACTTATGACCATAGAGTAAAGAACTTTTTATTTGCTATAAAATGGATGTTCTACTAACATAGTTTATAAGTTAAAATTTAGACAATTCTAGAATACCATGCAAATTTTTTTCTGTATAGTATAACTGCACCCTAAATCTACATCACTGGATGTAAGCCAATAGTATAACCATACCTTGAACCTATGCCACTGCACATAAAAAAATGTCACAAGCTGTAAAAAAAGTGGCCAAACATAGAGCTATGTCAAACTTGTACAGTGGAAGTGAACCATCTTTGGAGTAAAATTTTTAAATGGAATAGCCCTAGAAAATATTTAACATACATGAGTTTTATATTCTTTCAACTCCTCCGTGAAATTTCTATTCTCAAAACAGTATTTTACAGAAAAAATTGAATTTCTATTTTGAGGTTTTTCTGCATTGAATGGGCCTAACTTTGTCAGGCTAGACAAAATATTCTGAAATGAAACTCAATACCTTTACCAGAATATGGTTTAGTTTTAAGATTTTATCCTACTATTCAGGTTTTGATAGATAAATAGTCCTCCTGCTGTCTTAAGCTGCAAGCTATTTCAAGGTCGGAGCAGGAGGAGTAATTACTGTCATGTTTGAGGTTTTACATATCGCCATCAATGCAACGCTATAAAGTGTTAAAAAGAGTATCATATTTTAATTCAAACTTACCAAATACAGTATTTGTTGGATTTATAGCAACTTGGTTTTTTGCTGCATCACCAATCAACCTTTCAGTATCAGTGAAGGCAACATAACTTGGTGTCGTTCTGTTTCCTTGTTCATTAGCAATTATTTCGACTTTTCCATGTTGAAAGACTCCGACACAGGAGTATGTAGTCCCAAGATCAATTCCAACTGCTGGTGCTTTAGACATTTTCAGTAATTTAAAAGTTGAGTTATATTAACTGATATCTGAATCTTGTTTGGTCGGAGTCAACCACACTGTATTTATGTTACTGAGTGAAAGTCTGATACCGCGTGGTACTAAAAAATTGATGTAAAAGTTTAAATTTTTTACGGGGGTTTGTTTAGCAGTATTTTCTTTATTTTTTCTTTAGATTTAAAATCAAATTTACTAATTTAAATTTAATATCTACAAATTATTTTTTCAGCTTTTATTTTATTCTTAACTTTTAAATTATTTTTGTGAAAAATTTTTTTTAAATAAAATTTTAGAATAAAATAAACCCTGACCATTTCCTTTCTCTAAATTTCTAGAAGTTTCTGGAGATGCATGACGTATTTTAGAAGATTCATGGATGTTCTGGAAACAGATTTCTCATAAGAAAAGAGAGCAAGCATTCAAGGACGATTTGATGACTTGTAGAATATTTTTACCTCATACGAGACGAAATAGCAACATTTCGAAATAAGGATACATATTTTTAAGCGAAAATCATGCGCCACCAGGTTTTGTGTGTCAAAAGTCGGAAGAATTTATTTTTTTCTACAATTTACTTACCGGATTCCCTGAAGTAATTGAATCAATGAAAGTTGATAAAGAATGGCATGTCGAATTGCAATCTAACGGTTATTTAGTTCCCATTTCACCTTGATAAATTGAGCATGCTGTTAAACTTACCAGCTTACATTAGAAACGCAATGTCTGAAAACCAATATTCTGTCATCAACCTATGAATTACAAAAAAGACAATTTTACAAGCCAAAAGGTCCACCACCCTATTCAACTGATGTCATTCGTGATGCTTTACACATTCGATAAACATCTTTACAATCATACAAACTACTGCTTAAGAAAATTCCATCGCCAACAATATAATAATTAAACAAAATAGAGTATGGTGTGGTAGATGCCGTTAAAACAATTAAACTCATGGACTATGGTTCCGGGTGGCCTTATTTTATTGAAGCCGAAGGTATTTACTCCAAAAGGACATATTTGTTTTATGATAGTGTCCATTTCGTTAAAAATCAAAATAAAAAATAATACTTTAAATGGAAAAAAATTGTATTCTCGCCATTTTTTTATAATGAGAAAAGCGTTATTATTACATGCCAGGAGGTTATATCAGTCGGTTAGATTTTCATAACATCTACGTCATGGACAGAGAATTACAAGGTGATTTACAGAAAGCCTAAAATGCTATTTCAATCACCAGCTTTAAAATTAACAGCACAAAAAACATCAGCTTTAATTCCAACCCCCCGCTCTCAGAAAATGTTAATGACAGTTATGATTTTGTATTGACAAGTAGATTACAAGAGTGACCCTATTTAACAAAGGTTTTCACAATACAGACAGGTGAGTGGTTGTAGATTTCTGGTCAGCTAAAGAGAAGTCCTCTGTTCAGAAAGAATTTTATCTTGTCGGTCTTTACTAAAAGAAAATATTAATTTTTAGGATACTTCAGTAAGATGTAGATTTTAGTTTTGGTATATCATCATTTGTTTAGATAGCAAGTTAGAGGAAAAGAATACTGGGATCATGGAAAGTGCTCTTGATAGTGACAGCAGCGAAGTAGCGTCAAAAATTGCTGGTCATATAGCAAATAAACAAATTGCCAGGTTAAACTGGAAGTATATAACATTTTAATAGTTTATCTCTTGATGGCTTAAAATTTCCTTCGACGATGATTTCTGAGTTTATCTGTCGTTGTTTTGCCTTCCTAGATTTTACTGAAAAAGATATCAAAGGTATTACCATGAAGATCTGTGAAAAAGCAAAACTAACTAATTATTCCCCTAAAGTAGAATTCACATGCGAAACGCATACTGACTGGGCACTCAAGTTTGTGACAAAGATTAGCTAACATATTTTATAATAATAAACAAATAAACTGTAAGGGACGACGTAGTAGAAGGGTTTTAAAAGAAAAAAAGAAATAAATAGTCTAAAACAATTTTTAAAAAGATAATTATGAATACTTTTCCTTTGATTTGATTCATGTCTATATAAATATATCATATTCTATGTAATTTACTCTTCTATTATCGAAACCTCACTCCCGCCTCATCATAAGAAGGGAACTATAGGCCTACTTCCAGCTTTTCCAGCATTTGCTAACTCACAATTTCTAATTTGAATGTGACTGTAAGTAGAAAGTAAAAAATAACCAGTAGAGTGCAGTATCCATATAGAAACTTTATATGAAATGTCATAATTATTCAATTTGAAATAATTTACTCCTGACACCTCTTATTATCAAACAAACATCTTTATTACGAACAAAATATGTATAAAATTTCATTTAATCTATTCACTTGTAATTATAAAACCGGGCTCTTATTTTTGGCCTCTTAAATGTGTCATATAAGGCTGTATATAGGGAAGGCCGTGGTCTGGCCTAAAAAGATACCTCAAAATGTTTCATTGCAGCATACCAGCAAAAGGTTATATGAAAGTAAGCAGGTATCTAACATCTAAATGAATATTTTTATTAACTGAAACTTCGGAAAATTAAGTCAGGCAATTACTAATTTTCAACTAAAACATTACAGGAGTTTCAAAGTTAGAGAGCTAGAGAAAGTCCTTTAAATCGAGAGTTTCGGAAAAACGAAAGAGTCGAAACATATCAGAAGCCAAAACATGGACCCAATTTTTCTCTCCCAAATTAACATTCGTTTAAATAAAGCAATTCAAATTTTACGTTTTTTATATGTAATATTGTGGACTTAAAAATATTTGTATGATGTTCCAATGAAATATTAACCCTTTCAAATTATATTTAATAATTTATGTGACTGACTAACAAATTTAGATGAATAAATACCCTTAAATATACTGAATTAATTATCTCCCTGTCGCGTGTTTGAGCCCCGATCTTGGCTGGAAATCAAATCCATGGAATTCTATACTCTCATAAGTCGGAACCAACGTCTTTGGATTATTGTTTGGATCTAGCAAAAGTTCATTTAACTAGATTTAAGGAGAACACGCAGTTATACAAAGCTTTATTTCCTTATATTAGCTAGCAACTGCAACAAGACCAATGTTCTGGGGAATCTTATTCAAGATTTAATATTTGTTCTAAAAACACCGAATGAAAATTGGTTAATACATAACTATAGCTTACAAAATAAGGCAATCTTATTTAAAAGAATAAATATAGGCAATAAGATTATTGATTATACCAGTAACAAAAAAGTAATTTCCTGACTTTGTAAAATTTGTGGCAGTGAAGTTTCATTCGAAAATTCAATTGCTAATTAGACATCGAGAGATTATTTCTTCTTCCTTAACTTTCAAGCACTTTCTCAAGTTTGAATATTCTGGTAGATTCAGGCAAGCAGGAACATATAATTGAAGAAACCCACCTGTGGAAAACAGGCTTATCTCAAAAATACTAACTACGCCATAAAAATATACTATACATGTAAATGCTAATATTAACCAATTTAAAACTATTTGCAAATACAACAACTAGTTTTAAAAAGCTTCCACTTCTTAACCAGTTTTTTAAAATAAAATATAGAGGCAGAAATTTTTAAGTAAGTCGAAAGGGTATTCCAGAGAAAACAAGCTTTAAAAAGAAGTGCATTATATTTTTTAAAATAAATAGTAAAGAATAAATGAATAAACATAAAAAATGAATAATGATAGAAATATTGATATCAAAGAAACACGCAAAGACTAATAGAAAGAACAAAGCATACAATACAAAGTTAATAAACCTCTGACAAATCAACATCTTGAAAAGTCTGTTGGAGATCTTTGAGGTGTTCCACAATTGTAAATGCTTCAT
The DNA here is from genome assembly GCA_035046665.1 of Euphysa ruthae. Lineage (NCBI taxonomy): Eukaryota > Metazoa > Cnidaria > Hydrozoa > Anthoathecata > Corymorphidae > Euphysa > Euphysa ruthae. Next base: position 10,805 of record JAUZNK010020236.1, read on the forward strand.
CATTTTCATAAGTGGTTCACATTTCATTGGAAAGCGCTATTTTTTTAAGATTACTGTGAAAATTGTCAGAAAAATGGTCAAGGAACAGTGGAGACATTTTTACAAAAACTAATCCTCATTATATCACTTTTTCGGTGTTATTAATTATAATTGAGATCAAATGTGTCTCTTCTGTTGAATGAGCCAATCACCGGCGCTGTTTAGAGATTGGATGTATCCAATCTCTCATTGGCTTGAAGCTAACAAATGTAAGTACTTCACTTCCACCCGAAACGTCTGTGGACCGATGGCATCATTGATGACAGATCAAGAGTTTTGTTGAAGATGCTATCAATAATGTTCATGATCTAATATGAAATTGTTTGTCTGTATTACAAAAAGTTGGCAAAATTGATTGAAAGTCTCTGAAAGCGATAAAGGATCTGTTTTTGGAGAATTGAGAGTTTTTGGAGAATTGGTATCTAAAATACAATAAGGCGAAGAGTCATTTCTACTTGTTAGATTTTTAATGTTTTTATATCTTTGCATTTTAAAGAAGATTTTTTGTATTGCATTTGAAATACCTTTTCAAATGCAGTTCCTTGCTTTACTTGGTTAATTTTACCAGCCTATTTCTATAAATTTAAAAATCAGTTTCATATCTTTCTTTGTTAACAATATTTTTTGCTCTCAAAAACTTATTATAAAGAATGGTTGGTTATCCATGGCTTAATTCTGCGTTTTACAGCTCTTGGTACTCATCTTTTTTAGCGGCACATATCGGTCTAAAATTTTGTTAAGACTGGCGAAAAAAGAATTAAACCTACTATTGATTTTTAATGCTGCGATATCTAAAACATTTCTCCAATTAACATGTAAAAAATTGTTATTAGTTATTAAGTTATTAGTGTTTCTCCTATAAAAATTATAAATATTATGTTTACGAGGAGCGAAATTTTCATTCATTTCTGAAAAGATAAAAACTGCGTTAGGTGATCTGAAATGGATGATGTTATGTTACCAGAAATAATTTTTTTGTCAGTGCAATTAAAAAAGATGTTATCAATTAACGTTCTTGACCTGACAGTTATTCTAGTAGGAAGGTTGATATGAGGTAAAAATTATTGGAAGTAATCCAGTTAAAAAAAATCAGAGGTAATCAAATCAGTACTACATTTAATTCGATCAATGTTATAATCACCTAAATGGATAACAGATTTGTTTTCAAGAGATATTTTATCAAGTAGCGGTGTTAAAAATTTGCCATTGGATTCATTTATTGACATGCATAGATGTCTGTAAATACATCCTATAATGATATTAGATTTTTTAGGAGAAATTATTTAAATAAATACAGATTCAAGAACAGAAGATTTATAAATCAATAAGTCGTGTCTTGACTTATAATGTAATTGTTTCGAAATGTATAAAAAAGCACTTCCACATAAGGAAACAGTTGGAGTATGTTTAAAATCATAGCCTTCCATATCAATTGGTAGAGTAGGAGTTATTCCCTGTTTAAGCCTAGTTTCTGTAATTCCTATCACACTAAATTTAAAGTTGAGTAGAGTAAACTTTGTCAGGAGTTCATCGAAATGAGAGGTAAGAGATGATATATTCATATGAAATGCAGAAAAAGAATTACTACTGTCAAAGTTAGAAGCACAAAAATCATCATTTTAAAATACTTACAGTCAATCAGGCTTGAAGATACTTCGTTAGAATCTAATGCTTGAGAAAAAAAGTAATTATTAAATTGAGAAAAGAGTCTGTTGCTTTCAGAAGAAGGAAATAAATTTAAATCAGAATGTAGTTCAGTTAAGTTGAGGAGGATATCATTAGAAAAAAGCAATAAATGCTAAATGGAAATAAGTTAGAGGTACAAAAAATACCAAACGATGGAGAGTCATTATAATGCAATAACCAATAATCAATATCATTAAGTTTATTACATTTTTTATGAACCCAAGAGTCACATGAGTTACATCGGAATGAATATTTCATAGACTAGAAAACAACAAGAAGTTCAGCAAAATTTATAAAATGGAGTTCAGAAAAAGAAACAAAGTAAACAAAAACTAAGAAAAAATTTGAAATAGTTTAAATTTGTTAAGCAAGGATATAAAAGATATATACAAGGAAAGGCAAAAAAAAAAAATAAGCATTGTTATACTAAACTGTCTTGAAGTTAACTGAATTGTTTTTTGTTCATAGCCAAGGTAGGGTTTTAATTTCCTTTACCCTCACAGTTTCTCCCATTAACAAAAAAAGCGTTGACAGTCCTATACTGACCGATTAAGGCAATATTTTATATTTTTTATGTTTGTTTGATGTAAAGTATTGCAGTAAATAGGGAAAATGGTAGATGCTGGACGCATATTTGCACGCAGCATAGCACATTTTGTTTTGTATTTATTGACATACTGTCAGAACTTACTGTTCTGTTTTGTCGGCAGTGTTTTTCTTTGAATATACTGCTATGTAGAACTAAACAATTTTTGTTATAAGTTTGGCGACGTTTTTTTGCACTTTAGAGATGAAATCGACAAATGGTGTGCATTATTTTAAATTATATATATATATATATATATATATATATTATATAACCGAATCAGGTAAAATAAACTCAACAATTTTTTGAAAACAATGCTTTACTTTTTAGCTATAACTTAATTGTTTTACTATTTGCTTTAAGTTAGATTCAAAATTCACTGAAGAATGGAAAATAAAAAAAGAACTGCTGGTAGGCAGTTTTATTAGATTAATTAGATTCAAAAGAAAGGTAAATTATCTGGAATTTACACATATATACCAAATTCCGCCTTCATTTCTAGGAATTTAAAGAAATATGGAAATTTCCATTTAAATTTTTATAATTTGTATGCATGACAAAATAAAAAATATGTTAATCTATTTAGTTAAAAATATAGCCTTGCTTATAAATTCGAAACTAATTAATTTAAGCCTACTTCTCCAAGCCAATACAAAATTATGACCTAATTATAAATATGGGCCATAATTGCTTGAAGCATGGAGCCTATAACGATTAGACATTTAAATTTTGTTAACTCTAGCTATATGGAGTAATTTTCTGTACACATACACCATGTTTTCCCCCATCGCAGAGAATGCTGGACAAAATAATATAAAACTGAAATAAAATAAAGTTTAAGTTTTACTTAGACCCAGTTGGATTTATTCAATCTTTGAGTCCAATCAAAAAATCTTCGACTGGGTGTGATTGGCATGACATTGAATTTCAATCTGCTGCTCATGAATCTTCAAGGTAATTAAAAAACTGTCATTTTTCAATCAACTTTTTCAATCAACTTTTTCGAAATTGTTCTAATTTTTGCTCAGCATATGGTTAAGTAATTATATCTGCTTAAGATATCAAGGGGAAATAGTCAAAATACTCGACATAAATACTTGCACATTAAAGTTTAATATTCTAACTTGAAAAACATTGTCGATTGGCTATTAGCGTGCTTGGCCGTGCCTTGCTGGAATTATGTTTAACAAATAAACGACGATTTTGTGATTTTGATCAGAAGTATAAAGACCTGGCGATTTGTATGCAAAGAAGTCATTTATCTTATTGGAAATCCCCCAGCATCAAAATTCTATGCAAACAAACTGCTCATTATAAAAATTAAATCGTTTAATTTTCACGCATCATTCGTATATGAAATTTTCAGTTTGTTATCGGAAACCGTTATTGCTTATCCATATTGGTCTGTAAAAATTATCATATTAGTTTAGAGTTGTGATTTTTAACACCAAGCTTTATAAGCAGCTCAATGAATTACAGGAATCCAGATATCCTATAGAACTGGATAATAATATTTTAAACACGAAGAACAATGATATCATTTTAAATTCATAATCGTCCGTTAAGAGTATAAATCTAATGGATTTAATATTCCAATACAAAGAAGTGCTCTCTACCAATTTCAAGAAAAAGCTATTCCAACGAGATCCGAAACAGTCGAAAGCTGAAGGCACTGAAGGTCTTCAATATGAAAGATCTTGTTATCATCAAAGGCATGTTATTTTTAGGTGAAAATGACCCCGAGATTGTACCTGGTCAGTTAAAGTCATTTTTTATACAGATTATTAATATTGCTATTATTACTGTTGATATTATAAATTTTTATGCAGCATATACATTTTCAGTAAATAATATACTGTTATTCACATTTTTGCAAATGGAGTCTAACTTTAGGAGAACGTAATAAAAGCCCATTCTTTGTATTAAATTAACTTTGTTGGATGATTTTTTATAAATTTAGTCTGGTAAAATTAAGATTTGACGTTAAAAAAAAATATAGAAGCTGGAGTTGGTTTTATTTGAAGTGTAACTTTATGTAGATTGACATATACAGAGCCTCAATCATGAAAATTTGGGGAATTTTCTTTATGGTATCCAGAATTTAGCGCGGTATATTAAAGTTGAGAAAAATCGTATATTTTGACACCTCAGTTTTTTGGAGCCCTTTGCCTATGAATATCAGAGAGGCTAACCCTTTATTAACTGGGGAGAGATTTTTATTTTTGTGTTTTTGACATAGCACATAAAATTCACTCCAAATGGAGAAGTTTAAAAAGTCAATCACAAACCGAAATGTTTCAAATGATCATGATATTCCTAAAAGTGATATGTCACAAGCACCACCAAGCACCAGTAAAATGACACACAGGAGCAATGTAGTGCTATTTATGATTATTTGAGATCTAAAAAGCATAAACTAGTTATTAAGGATTATATAAGATCTATGAGCTTAAAACATTGTATGAAATCCCATAAAAATTCAGAAATTTAGATTTATATAGGCACAGACATAGTTAAATAAATGGTTTGTGTAAAAATCAAATTAATAAATCACTGCCCTCTGAGCCTTTTGTTAAAACCCAACTGTTCTGTGCAGTTTTATACAACTGTATTTTTCTTTATCACCCAAAATAAACATTAAATAGAATAAGTCCATTCCAAATGAATGACATTAACTGAAATGATGATGCTCATTAAAGTATTATTATTATTATTACATAATTAAAAATTTAATTATTAATTAATTATTTTTCTGGTAAATATATTGAAAGCATCACAAAATACATTTCAATTAATTTGTCAAACAGTATTTCAAAGACAATTTTATTATTATGGGCTTTGCTATTGCATTTTTGTTTATATATATATAATATAATTTAAACACATATTTCTTTATCGCTTTTAATTTAGTGTAAAATTATTTTTTTGATGATATAAAAAATGACTATATTTGGTGAGAATAAGAGAGAAAATTTTATATTTAACGTGGGGAACCAAAAACGATCGTTGACCAATATAATGAGCATATTACCAATGATAATAAACACATTATTTTAAATACACTATCATTAAATTACCAAATTCCAAGCATTTGCCTCAATATAAAGACTTTGTTACAAAGTATAATTTACAATTTTTCTCATACTTAACTACTTTATCGGATATACAACGTTAAACTCTTGCCACCATAAAAACATTTCCACTTATGGTTATGATTGAGCCTGTGGATATGTTAATCTACAAAATGTCACGCCTTAAATAAAACGATATCCAACTTCCATATATTTTATTTAAGGTTCACCCAAAGTCAGAGTTAATTTTACCAGCCTGCTTTATTGGAATTTAATTCACGTAAAATAACTGTTTCCTGTGAAATGAAATGTTAAGAATATATTAGTCTTGAAAATGTGTAAAAAACCATGTGTTACCTTTTTAATCTTGTTCAAAGCAATGATCCACGAAAATAAATCTGTCTAAAAATTACAATTTACCAGCCACCTACAAAATTTAATCCGACGGTTTGCAGGCCTAAAAACACCTGAAATAATAATAAATGTAGTGGGCTTTGAGCTCAAAAATCTTAATGTATTTTAAAGATGCCTACATTGCTTTAAAAAACTAATTTTGCCAACCAAAAAAACAGCCTTCATCAAATGCTCTCATTGCTCTGTGAAAATGAAAGTTAAAACGTTCGTAAAAGAAACTAGCGTTCAGTTATTTGCCAATAGAATTTGGATTACTGCTTTTACAAGTCAAATTCAGGAGCTGTTAAAGTTTTTGAACAGTGGAATAACTTTGGACAACTTAATTGACAAAATTGAAGACTCGATTTTGTCAGTTGAAAATATTCAAATTAAATATAACGTGGGAAAAATCATCACAAGTACCACCACCTCATAAAAATTTCTACAAGAGACTGTATTTCTACAGCTAGATGTCTTTTTGTTTAACTTCTTATTGCTTGTTTGGTGACATTTTTTGAGTGGTTATTACTTATTTCTATTGTCATTCTTGTTATTTTATTATAACAATGCGCAATATATATTTCTTTTTATATGTGCGGAGTATCAAGTTTCAAGAAATCCGAACCATTTGAAAGTGTATAAATATTTGAGAAGTGTTCGTACTGAAATATTTTACAACGCTACAACGTTACAACGCTAAGGAAGAAACGATTTGAATATGTTTTTGTAATTTAGTCCAATCTTAATTAAACAGTTAATTTAATCAATTAAGATTAATGCATTTTTATGTTCTATTGATTTTTATATTATGTCATTGTGAATTATGTTTAGAAAGGACATTATGGTCACGGTCAATTTAAAAAAAAACGTTTTGAAGATGCTTGTATTGTATATAATTTATATATAGAGAAAAATGAATAAAAAAAACTGCACATTAACATTTTATGTCATGATGCTTGTTTTTAATTCAATCAAATTCAGTTAAATTCTAAAGGATAAAACCAATTAAAAGTTTAAAACAGTTTTTAAAGAAAATGAACTAAGTTATACAAAATTGACACGCCAAAAGTTAAAAACTGCAACTGATAGAGTTTGACGGTCTATCGAAGTTACAGACATTATGTGTTTGTACACCTGATAAAACTGAACTTTAAATAAGTAAGTACGCCCTTTATCTAAACGCATTTGATGAATAAATCTTAGAAATTAAACAGGAAAAATTATATATTTATCTATTCAAATATTTTTTGCAGACATGATTTTCTTATTTAGTATGGTTTGGTTATCATTAAAAATGTCGTGGTGCTTAAACTGCTTATAGTTTTAGTTTATTTTCCAACACAGTCCTACAACAAAATTATATTTATAATTATGCAATTATTTTATAAAAAAATTATTAACATTACAAAAATTGTTTTTTAAAAAAGAGGATTGAATTGGATAAAGTTACTCATACAGAAAAACTGGCCAAAGGAGTGACACCATTTGATAGTTCTTGAGAAAATCTTATAAAGTTCATGCTGAACGTGTTAAAAAAATAAAATAGAAAAAATAAAAGGAGAGAAAAAAAAAAGAAGAGAAAATTGGTCCAAAGAACTAAAACCAAAGATTAAGGGGAGACTTTAATGACAATCTCTTTTAATTGATACCGTTTTAACTGGAGAAATGAAGGATTTGGAGTTAAAATTCTTAAATTTTCAAATTAATTTACAAATGAAACAAGATATTTTTTCCAATCAAAGATGCATTGAAAAATGATAGAATACTTACCATACTTTTAAGTTTTATGGAACGGAACATAAAGTTTCCCTTTATCAAAATTTCTTATTAAATGGTTGTGAGTTATTCCAGTTTCAGTAAAGAAATTCGAAATTTAAAATGGAAGATTTCTGTTGATAGAATCGAAAACGAAAAGAAGATTTGCTATTTTTACCATAGATGAAAATAAGGGAATTTTTAGTTTTTTAAATGATTCCGAGGTATCAGATCTAAAGGGTTGACAGTTTATAATTCCAATAGATTGCAATTGAACTGAAATTATTTCATTGATAGGATAATTACTTGTTTGTCCCCAGATTTCAAAGCAATAATTCAAGTGAGAAGAGAAAATAGAGAAGTAGATATTTTTAAGAGTAGGTTTATCAACAAAGTAATGAATTTTACATACTTTTTTTGAAGTTTCGTCTATGTGAAATTGCCATGAAAGTTTAGAATTTATTAAAACAGCAAGGTACTTAACAAATTTAGAAATATAAAACTTTTTGCCATTGGTTTTGATGTTGATTTTTTTGATTATTGGATTCCAAGGTGATGAGAAAATAATGAACTCTACATTCAGGGATATTAAGTTGGCATTAAGCCAGTGGTCTATATTCTTTAGATCAAAATTCACATTTTTACAAATGAATTGTGATGATTTATTGATGTAAAGAAGATTTGTGTCATCAGCGAAGTGATGAACAAAAGAAAACTTGACAGATTTATGTCACTAATTATTATAAATCATAATAACAGAGGGCCTAAAAAAGATCCTTGAGGAACACCACATACAATAGATTTAAGAGAAGATTCATACCCATTAACTGAAACAAACTGTTTGCGATCATATAGATAAGATTAAAATAATCCTTTGCTATGCCACGAACACCATAATACTCTAATTTGAAGATTAGAATACTACGATCCACAGTATCAAAAGCTTTTTCCACACGCAAAATGACCAGTATCAAGAACCTCTCTGGTTTTTTCATTTATACTCATTATGAGTATGAGAGGTTGAATGTTTAGATTGAAGTCCAAATTGATGTTACGTCAAGCAGTTAAAACTGTTGAGGAAAGAGTACAATCTGGAGTAAATCAGTTTTTCAAGAAGCTTGCTAATTTTCGATAAAAGTGAGATTGGTCTGTAGTTATTGCATAAAATTATGGAACATTTTTTGTATAAGGGCAGAACAAAAGAGATTTTCAGAATGTCAGGAAAGGTACCATTTTCGAAGGAGATGTTAAAAAGTTTAGCAAGAATGGGAGAAAATTCATTATTAAAATCTTTAAATATAATATTAGGTCCAGAGGCTTTTCTAAATTTCAAGTTTGATATGAGTGAGGAAATTTCAAGTTGATCAGTAGGAGAAATAAGTAAACTATGAAGATTTAGATGGTTAAGATAATTATGAAAGTTTGTATAAGAAGAATGAATGTTAGTTTTATTTTTTTGAGCAATGGAGGTGAAGAAAGTATTTAAGTTTTCTGAAATATGTGTAGGGTCTGTTATTTAAGAGTTATTTTCATGCAAAAAATTTGGAGATGAACTTGTGTGATTTTTAACATTTACTAGATTTTAAATACCTTTCCAAGTCCCACGGAGATTATTGGTATTCTCAGAGAAAGAAAGAAAAGAAATGTTTTTCTTTTACTAAGTTGAACTAAAGTATTTAACAGATACTTTTAACGTTTGTACTCAAGATTGTAAGTAGTTCTATTTCCAACATAGTTTACAATGTATGATGTTACGCTTTTGGATAGATTTTAAAATTCCTTTAGTGAAGCTCTTAATATCCATCTTTTTTTAGTGGAATATATTGATCTAACAGTGAAGTCATTTTAGAAAAAAAAGAATCAAACAAAAATTTGAATCTAAGTTATAATTATTAAGTTCATCATCGTAGGTAGTTTCTAGAAAATCAGAGATGACACAAGCCTCATTGTAGTAATTGGTATTTCTACGGAAAATATTATTTTGGAACAAAAGTTTTGTTAAAGTAAGAAAAAATGATAAATTTAGGTAAATCAAAGACTAATGTAATTAAATTTCCAGATAAAATTCCATTATTTGCGAGATTAGAAAATATATTATCAATAAGTGTTTTAGATCGACCTGTTATTTTTGAAGGAAGAGTGATAAAAGGAAGAATATTGTGAGAAGTTACTGAGTTAAAGAATAACAGTAATATCGATTTATTTTCACATGATAATTTTAAAAGAAGAGAAGATAAGTAGTTATTGTTGAATTCATTTTTATCCCTGTTATAAATACATTCAAAAATAATATTTGATTTTTTAGGACAGACTATTTCATTAATATAAATTCATGAAAGTTTTGTTTTCACATCGACAAATCATTTCTGCATATATACTTTACATTATTAGAAAAAGACAAAAGAGTTCCTCACAAGATTCCGTAGGAGTGTGTTCAAGGTTAAAACCTTCAAGTTCAATTGAAACAAAGAGAGGGATGCATCACACGATGCAAAGATTACTATTTCTATAAGCAGAAAGGAAGGAGTAACACACCAGAAAATAATATAAAATTAATATAAATATACATTTTTACAAAGAATACGTTTTTAAAAAATAAGTTTAATATTACAAGTAGTATAACACTATTGACCGAATTGGGGGGGGGGGGGGGGG
>JAUZNK010020247.1:0-20982 GCA_035046665.1 Euphysa ruthae
TAGGTGTTTTAAATTGTTGCAACGTAAGGCTAACTTTAGCACGGATGGTATCGGCTTCTTCTTTGGGTAGACTACGAGCAGAATCTTTGATAGCTGAAATTACTGGAATAGTTGGAGTACGATATGGAACAACGGAATGATTAAGTATCTTTTTTAATAAGCATACCTCATTTAAAGAAATTTCTTCGTTTGATAAATTAATCACCCATCGATCAGTATTCGTGTTTTGTGATTTGATGGTTGAAGGACGTTACAAATGGAACTTTTTAATTTGTCGAGATTTTGTAGACTTAAGTTGATTTCGATATTTTTTTATCGTGTAGAGAAATTTATGACGTTAAATTGTTGTTCGTTTAAGACTTCTTTGATTTCGATAGTTTTTATTGTAATTTCGTCAGAAAGAGATTTTCGGTTCTTATGGTTGAAATGGATTCGTTCTTGAAGTAATTTTCGACCTGTGCGTGAGAGTAGTTGACGTGATTTATTCGTATATACTTTGGTATGAATTTTAAGATTTTAAGATACACAAAACCTATAAAATTTCTAGGATTGATCATTATAACTAACCTGATGATGGAAGCAGTTTGTCTCCCGAAACGTCATTCAATAAAAAATATAACTTATGACATTTTGTTTTAATTTTTTTATTATTTATAATAACTCATAATGTATAAAACTCTTAATGTATATTACCTGATAAACACTGAATTTGTCACAAACATCCAAGAGATCTGTCTACATTTGATCATATGCGTAAAATGTCAATGTAGCAATATTGGAAAGGTGGAAAGATTTAAAATCAATAGTTATAAATTATAAAAAGAATGTATTCAATGGTTAATTTGGAAAATGCACAAAAGTTTTCTACAAAATTCATGAGTTTTTTTGAAAAACATACCATAAGCTTTGTTTTGTAAGTATTTTAAAAGAGTTAGGTCAAGTTTATATTTCAAACTCGTTTCATATTGCATGATCAGGGTAAATAAATTATGATTTTAGAAAAAAATTTGTATTATTTTGGTAGTTTATCATTTTAAGCCCAAAATGAAGATATTTTATTTTTTTAGAAATCCTTTTATCTTTTTCTGAAATATTGCATAAACCTGAAAAAAAGAAATGAAATACAGCATATTTTTCAAAAAAGTTTTGTTTTTGAAATTTTTTCTATTATTAATTTTAATTATACTGTCATTTTGGCCCTTTAGATAAGTTTTATTTTGCTGATCTCAGCAAAATTTATATATTGTTGTTTTTCTTAAGAGTGTAAGTTTTTTGATGTGAATGAAAGTGTCTGAAAATGTTTTTTTCATTACTTTTCAGTTTTGGTCTAAAGATAACATGTTCTGTTTTGGTTGAAATTGACTTTAATGTAGTTTTGATGCCATTTTTCTATGTTATTTGTAATTTTCAGATTTATTTTTTTTTTATAAATGTGCTGTTTTCTTTGAAGATGCATCTCAATTTCTCTCAATTTGAAAACTTGTATTGTGCATTGTTTTTATTTTTACATTAGGATTTCGAAGAAGCTCGAGAAAAAGGGAAAGACAGATGGCAAACATTTTTTAAAAAAGGGAACTTAAAGGTGAGGTGTCATTTAGTGTTTGATCTGTCATTCCAGCATTAATTTATAGGCATTTAGCACAATGTAGGTAGATTCTGTTGCCAAAATTAGTTGAATATCATGGTAATACCCTAACCCTAACCTCACTGATTTTCTAGGAATTTTCACCAGTGGGAAGGATCATAAAAATTTAAAAATCCTGAAAGTTTGAGCTTCTTTGAGCGGTTCCGAAGTTTTGCTATTTTTTAGATTTTATGTAAATCGTGTTTCGTGATGTAAATTCATCATTTTAAATTCACGTTTACTTGAATATTTTCAGTTGAAGATGTTCTAGCTCTGAAAATCACCCAGGTAAGTTTTTTGGGGTAAGGAATCAAAAAATGGCATCAAAAACATCAGTGATCAACTCGTTTTGAATTATTCACAAATCCTTATTTTTTTCACCTAATCGCGGATAACTTGTAAAAAAGTCATGTGGCAGTGTGGATACTTTGATTTTTCTTTCGGAGATGAGTGTACACACTATAAACTTCATTTTTATTCTCTCATAGTTTAGGAACAAAGATAGATAATTTTTCCGGCTAGCTAATATATAACTATATCAGATCTTTGACTCAGCAACATAAAATTAAACATGTCAGTAAAAAGAAAGCAGAGGAAAGAAGATAAAATTAAAAAAAAAAAAAAAAAACAATTAGTCTTAGCCTTTTAAAGGCATTATTTAATGTAATAAGTCACGATTTTATACAAGACTAGTAAAAGCTGCAGAGAGGGTCTTCTGGTAGTCTACATCAGCAATTTTATAGGATCTTCCAGATGTGGTACTTGTGGAAATCACATATAAGATGTTTTTCACTGGGACAAAGGAGGTATCTCCACTTTGTGCCCAGTTAAATGTTTTGCGTGGTCCATGTGGGTGCATAAAATCAACCATCACATCTCATTGCTCGGCATTAACATCTGTAACCATTCCTATCCACCAAAATGAATTTCGAACACATGGTGGCCGGGTATTAGTTATTTCCAAAGTTGTGGGTAAATTGAAGTCATATGTATCTACAAATGAATCATCTTCACTGGTCAGCATACGTCCAATTTGGGATGATGATTATGGAGTGGAGTGATGACTACTGCTGGGTTCTGGTATAGTTTTTCCATCTGCAAACTGTTTTTAGAGATTTCTTCTTAAATCATTCATGGTTTCTTTGCTGATGTTTTAAAGTTTTATTGATGGCATTTCTTCCTGGCAAAGAGTAAGCATTACCTCATAATTAAGTATTTGATTGTTCAGGGGTCTTTGCAAAATCTATCCAGAATTTATTCCAAAATCATTCTTAAAGAAACACAGGTTAATAATGTTTTTATAGTTTATGCTGTGCCCCACAATCAACTGAAAAATAAACCATCTTGTTGATATGTGAGAGTGTTTCTTTTAAGTAAGCAATCATCATGGTTTCTATTTGATACACGAAACTTGTATCATAAGTGTTGTCATCAGAAATGAAACAAAGATAAAGATGTTGGAGATGACCTTCTGCATCACGGTAATATATTGCTAATGGATGGATTGTGCAGTACTTGTTGCTCCAGTGGTAGCTTTGAGTTTAGAAATTGGTGATTCTCAGAAATTACCCCGTACCAGAGCTTATTCTTTCTAAGCAACTCCTTTGTCTTGAGATATTGACATTTTTTTTGAGGAATCACAAACCACTTTATTGATTAAAACTTTGTAAGTGATATTCGAGTCACTAGCATCAACTAAAGGGATAGAATTTTGGTGTATACTGTACACACAAACTGAGTGAGTTCCTGTTGACACACCAATTTGGTCACAAGATGCAAAATTTGGAAAATTTCTACTTAGCATTTGGATTTTTTCCCTTATATGCAGCATACATTTCACAGAGGTTATATAAAACCAGGCATTTTACTTTTGGACCTTATGTCCAATACTGACTCAGTCCTAAAAGTTAAGCACAAGGTCCATTGTTTCTTGTGAAATTTTTTTCCCTATTTTGGAGGTGGATTTTGCTAAAATACCACCAACCTTTTTTTAGCTCCCTTGCAGTCTGCACAAGATACTTTGAGACATTAAAATATTGTGCAATACTGACCATGCAACAGGAGCCAGAGTTAAGATCTCAATCTCTTTAGAATATGGGACACTTTTCTTTCATTTCTTTGTGTAATTTATCCAACAGCGATGCTTTTTGGTGGATCTCGTCATTTTGAGCAGTTGAATTCGAGTCATTGCCAAAAACTTGTTCATAATGGACATTACCTTGATGAAAAATTTTCATGTCAAAATTTACCAATATGCTTTGGTAATTTTCGACATGAAGCGTCTCTTGTTCATCACTGGTTCATCAAAAAGAAAGCCAGTTTGTTTTCAACAGTTCACCAAAATCACATGATGTCTCAACCAAATATTCTCGATCAAACAGTGGTCCTGAATTTGATGTTGGTTTCCTAAAAAAGATATGAAAAGATTTTAAGATATCCTGGAAAAGATATGAAAAGATTTTTAAGATCAATAACCTCATTTTGATATGTTAAGTGTTATATTCATTTGTATACTAATATTCTACTATATATGTTTCTCAGGCATATGTGACTAACTGGAGAAATGCAGACACTGAATGGTTCATTGTTCTTGTTAATGTTAAGTTAATGTAACAAATCTGGCAATGTAATGGAAAATTTTAAGGTTAAGATAAACTTTGGCATACATATTTACTCCTTCTCTTTGAGTTGAGGAGTTTTACTTCATACAGTGAAAACCATGTATAAGGAGTGAAAATAAATGGCATGTGCTTTTATGTATATAACAAGTTGGCACATGAAACTTTTTTAAACCAAGTTGGCACAGAATACAAAAAAATATCAAAGTCTTTAAGTTTGCCAAGTCATGTAACAGCTTCTTGGTTTCCAACATAATTTTTTGTCATGTACGGGAAAAAGCTAGTTTTTTGAAATAAACCATAGCTCAAGTAAATTTTTTCTTTATATCATTATTTGCACACTATTTAAAGCGTATCGTTTATTGCCAGGGAAAGCATAAAGTTCGGGGATTAAACAAGAAAAGTATATTCGCTTCAGCTAAAGATGGTAAAGGAAAAGTAAGTGTATTATCTTGAATGTTATAACGCAAATTCCTTTTTTGATGTGTGGCGCTATTTTCGTACACATGCTGAACTTTTACATGAGATCGTTTTATCTGAGGTGTCCGAAATTTAATGAAGCACGTGAATAAAATTTAATTTATTAACAAGAATAAATATAACCAATATCTTTTTATTTAGTAAGCAGAAAAAAATATTCGTAATGAAATAATAATAATAGTAATAAAAATTTATAATGATTTAATGTCTTCTTAGCTTATATAAAGATTTTTTTTTTTTTGGGTTTTGATATTATCTTTGTAATGAATGATGGTAATAAACTAAATTCTGTATTTATATATTCGTTATACAGTTTATAAATTTCATAGTTAATAGGTTTTTTTAACCCTTTCAGTTCCTGAGGACCACACTGCAGTTCACAAGAAACCACATTTCTGTCTCTGCACGGCCTTTGGGTGCCTTGATTCTGAGGTGTTAGGGTGAACCAAGGATATTCTTTTTTTGCTTAAGCGTGCTTAGACATATTTAACAATTATAGAATTTGCCAAATACAGTAAATAAATTAAACAAAAAAGTAAAATTTACTACTGATGCAGAACAAGAGATTGATAAAAACAATAAATCCTAGATGGTCTATTCACAGGAGCTAACAAGAAAGCATGTATGAAACATTTCCTAACTTTTTATTTTCACTAGCAGAAAAACTTGAAGGGTTAGTTGATAAAAAATGAAAATCTTTGAATTTCAATCTATAATCTTTCATAAAGGAAATTGAAAGAGTTAAAAGTTTTACGTGAAATAAAAACTAAGTAAAAAAAATTACAAAATTAATAGTCATACAAAGAAAGCTCTGGAATTGCCAGAAAAAGTAAGTGATTCAAGGTGGAATCAAATGAACTGAAATTTTAGATAGATCATGACAAGTTTTGCAAATACGGTGTACACATGATACCTCATGAAAACAAGCTCAAACAAAATTTATTAGTCTCCAAACGGGCAGGATGATTAATCCTGGTTCTCAAAAATATTTCTGTATGTTTAAGCTTTTTGAAAATTGTATTTCTTTGACTCTATAGAATTTAGATTTTGATGGTACGAAAATAATTTGCTTTGGAAAATGTGTTCATCTTTGATATAAACTTTGAGAGAAACTGGACCAAAAAATTGTAAAAAGACAAAATTCTTTAAACAAAAATAGAATTAGCTGACTTAATTGCTTTTTTATCGCATTGTCCTTCTTATTTTGTAGATTGGAATTGGTACCTGTGGCACCTCTGGTAAAGGTATGACGTCATTCACTCCAGCGTCTCAATATATGTACAAAAAGTAGATGTTTATATTAGCACCTCAAGGTGTTTTTCATCTCAGTAAATGCGCAAGAAATAGCTTTTTACTTGTGCCTCTTCATAGTGGTATTCACTCTAGACTTCAAGTATATGTACAAGTAGTAGCTATTTGCGGTATTGCATCATGAATGTGTAATCAAGTTTTTTCCCTAATGAAAGAAATACCATAGCATGTAAATTTTAATGTAAAAAAATAAAAATAAATAGTCAAAATATTGTTTTTTCACCTTTTCTTTACAATCCTAGTTAAAATCAATCGCAAGTTACTTCTCCAGTGATGCGTGTTTTTCTATCCAGAAAATGCTAACTTCTTAATCAAATGTTTTAGCCATATTTCATACAAAAGTATGTTTTGTTTGACCATTTATTCATTTTTAAATTTATTTTTATTTCATGTCCACCTGCTGATGATTTTGGTTGCATATCAATAGGTTCTAGGAATTTGCTTTTTTATTAATTTCTCAAAAATATTTCTGAGATATAGATATATAGAGATATAGACTGCATCTTTTAACTTCTGTTGTGCCCTACTAAAAACACTTTGTTTTCTTTCAAAGAAAACAAGCTTTTAAAACTTTAGGCGAATCTATTTGACAGTTCGTCTGTTTTTCCACTTGTTTGGCTTTGCATTAAATTTTCCAAGAACTGCTCATTTGTTTTCCTAGACTAGGCTCAAATATGTCCAATATGGCTCAAAAAATTTTTTTTAGTAACTTTTTTTGTCCATGATCCATATCCCTTGTTGATTTGCTTTTTTATGTTCTCTTTCTATAAATGGTCATATATTACCCAAAGTATAAATTTAAGATATCTTAAGTTTGCAAAAATCTGCTATAATATCAGAATATATTTTGTTATTGTTAGTAGGTAGTCTATGTTTAAAATTTATCAGTACCATTATTCAGGTCTCTGAATGGGTCAAATTATTCTATTCTAATGAAATTTTCTTGCCTTCGCTTTGGAGCTTTCAATAGAACTGCGACTCAAGTTAGGAAGAAAAGTATATATTAAGTATAAGTATATAATAATATTATAATATAATATTTTATTTATATATAATAATATTTATATAATATTACATAAAATACTGTTTAAGATTGTTCATTAAATTTTTTCTGCTTTGGTTCTGCAACGGATCATTGAGAAGATATTTTGGCTGGCAGATTTTTTCATGTTCACCAACTTTTTGAAAAAATAAAATTGAAGGATAATTGACAAAATATGCAGGTTCTAAAACTGCTGCTTCATCAGTATGATTGAAGTTGTAATTTCCTTCTGGTTTTTTTTTAAAAAAAGAGATTTCAATAAGCAGGGCTGGCAGAAGAACTGAATCAAAAAATATTGTAGATTTGGATAATAAAAGAGAGATAAGTGTATTTCACAAACCAATCTTAATGATTATTTTTTAGATGGATGATATTATAAATAAATTGATATCTTGTAAGGTTGATGAAGATGGAAAGACATTGATTGAGCAAATTGCTTCTAATCTTCACAATGAACATAATGATGTTCATAGTGCATATTTATTGTGTGCTGACTCAGCACTCATTAGTGATTTCTTGTCATGGTTGTTTATGCACAGATATGGTTGGGCTGAAAAGCTAGCTGATCAAAGAATGGAGCTCAGTAAAAGCGCAGCCTTTCGACAAGAGCTACACTTAGGGATTGATAAGATTTTATTATGGTAAGTTAGTGTAACTTTTCACTGACAATTAAAAATTTACTATCAATACCTTTGAATTTGATTTTAGTAATAAAAGGATGTATTTCATAAATAATATTTTATAATTAGTTTTATTTTCTAATTTTACGCCTTTTTTAAAATTTAACTTGTCTGTATTTTTTTATCTGTCCCGTAGTTTTAGCAGCCTAATTCACGAATAATTTGGTCCATTATGGCAGCAGCTTTTGCAAAATTCAGTGGTTTTTTGGTAACGTTTAAAGTAGGTACATTGACTGTCTTGGTTGGTGATTGAGTATAACTAATGTTATTACACTTAAAAGGCATTAAATCAAAAATTTACTTTCCAATTTATTCATCTAGATAGAATTCTATTAAATGTAATTCTATATAATTTTTAAAGATACGTTTGTATCATCTGCAAAATTATTTTACATCAGCAGAACTGCAAATATCTTTTTAAAATCCCCTGGGCATAACGACATATATTTATACCTGGAAATTCTTTTTTCCTTTGTTAAATTGCTATAGTGGTGTCATTCATATTTCATTAATTTCATTAGAATATTGACCACATAAATTTGTGACAGTTTCTAAGTCATATTAAGTAGGAGTGAGGAAGGAATTTGCTGAGGGTGCCATTCAAACATACTTTGCGAATATATTCCTTGGAGTTAGGTAGGTTATAGATTTAAATTTATTACACATGATGCATATATGCATGCATTCAAAATACAGGTCTGTCTTTCCTTTCAAAAAACAGGGATAAAATCAATTATATATATAAGTGATTTGGAATGTAAAGGTTAGAATGGGCCGCAGACTAATATATTTGCTACCGCGTTATAGAATACCGTAATAGTGTTAATCGATGAGAATTGAGTGGTACGACTAAAACAATGAATTCCAAACATTGGAGCCGAGGGTGTTTAGCAATCGTGACCAATGCACTCTGATGCTTAATAACCCAAGTCCTTATCTTGATTTATCAATACTCTTGATCAACCCCAGGTCTAATAACTTTTTTTTTTTTAATCAAGTTTCATTTAGTAATAACTAATAATTCAAAAATAACATATTTCATGGAAACATAAAAAAAAAATCAAACATTTGATCGCATTCAGTATTGGCAAATTTATTTATTAAAGTTTCTTTGATCTAAAAACCTGCTTATCAGTTTTATTTTGTATTAATGCATTAGCATAATTTATAATATCCCTTCAAACACAATAACAATCAAATTTAAAGTTTCCACAGAGATTCGTTAGCCTGACTTGTTGCAAAGAGTAAAACATTGTTATTATTTACTGATAATATTCTCGTGTTTTTATGACACTGATCACTAAAAGTTTGTCCCAAATTTAATTGTTGAATAGCAGAAAATAACAGTAATTATTTAACTACTAGTAACTACCAGTCTAGTAACTACCAGTCTAGTAACTACCAGCCTAGTAACTACCAGCCTAGTAACTACCAGTCTAGTAACTACCAGTCTAATAAGGCTGGTAGTTAAAGGTCATATCTAATATAATATAATAATTTTAATTTTTTATTGTTATAGAATATTGTGATCTTATCTTCAAAAAAGCATACAATTAATCTAAAAACAGGTGTATAAGGTTTGGCCTAAATCATTTTCTGCTGACCTGAAGTTGATATAAATCAAATCTTTTACACAACTTTTTTATTTTTTTTAATTAGAGAAAAGAGATATTGTTAATTTAAAATAATTTGAAAAATCTAAAATAATTCTTAAAAGTTTTGTGGTCAGAAATTAGTTACATAATTGTGACTTTTTTGTCTTGAATTAAGAAGACATATTGTGAAGGGTAAGTCCGGTGGACTTTAAGGATGTTTATTTTATGCAGTTGAATGGGTTGACCCAAATTTTCCTACTGGCAGCTTTTATGTTATCTGCCCAAGGTAAAGTTAGTTATAGAGTTTGTTTTTTATTCCTAAGGGTGCTGTTCTTTACAAAAAATCAAAAATTCCTCAAAGCTTAAACAAAATCAGGCCTACAAATTCTGATTTACAATGAGAATTGCGTGGAGCACAGCTACAAGAACCAAAACAGATATGAAAATTTTATCTGTTATCTTTCCCTTCTGTTGTTATAGCCATTACTGTGATGAGTTTTAATGACACCACTATCATATATTTAAAAGTTTTGTTATAGCAGGTGTCTTCCTACTAAATGATGATTAATAATCAACCACTTCTCTTGCTACTTTGAATATTCAATATTGTAAAGAAGTCAACATAATCTACAAAACAGCAATTCTACAAATTTTAGATTGTGAAATTCCAATTATTTAAAATTTTTCATGTAGTCTACGAAACTATGCTAACTTCAAAAATATCAAACAGCAGCTTTACATTGAAGTTATTCCATGCAGGGGTAAATCGCCATAGCGAGAAGTTTTGCATTTGTTATATATATTTATATTTAATTTCTTTTTGACAAAGTTTGATTTCTTTTTCAGTAAATAAATATAATTATGTGACTATTCGATTCCATTATTCGATTATTTTAACTTGGGACCAACAAATAGTTTTACAAACTAATTTATTATAGAAGGGTCCACGAGTTTGGTTCTGGTGTACTTAGAGTTCCCATTTGAGGTTAAGTTAATGAAAATGGTCTGTAAGGGGGTCAAACCCGCACCTCCATGACAGAAAGCAAAGACTTAACTGCTTGGCCAGACAACCATTATATATACTAAATAAAGCTAACATTTTATTCTTTTTGTTTCATATTTACATTCAATTTCAAGAAAAAAATAAACTTTATCTTCTCCAAGATCTTTAAAAAATTTTTTTACTATCCTTTTTTTACTATCTTTTTTTTTTTTTTTTTTTTTGTTATAAAATTGATATCATGATATAAACCCAAAAAAACTGCCTTGCATTACATACTAAATACCAACTATGGGTTGCATTACATACTAAATACCAACTATGCGTTGCATTACATACTAAATACCAACTATGGATTGCATTACATACTAAGTACCAACTATGGGTTGCATTACATACTAAATACCAACTATGGGTTGCATTACATACTAAATACCAACTATGGGTTGCATTACATACTAAATACCAACTATGGATTGCATTACATACTAAGTACCAACTATGGGTTGCGTTACATACTAAATGCCAACTATGGGTTGCATTACATACTAAATACCAACTATGGGTAATTTTATTACCGTAAATAACACAAAAGCTTTGTTTATCTTCCTAAAAAAAAATGTTTATTTAGGTTAGTGCTAGTTTAGTTTAAAACAGCTTTTTAAAATTATCACCACAAACTACAAATTTTTTATCTGTTACCATGGAAAGTTGAGAACGTCATTGAATTCTTTTACTTTTCAATTGTAATTATCAGAAGACAAAAATGAAGACAGCCAGTTGCATTTGTTAAAATTGAATATTAGATATTTAGATTCTATGATCCGTTGAAAATTTAAATACTCACTTTGATAGAATTTTATTTAATTAAGTGATTTTTTTTGATGTTTGAAATGTTTTAAGCATGTTACGATCAATCATACATTTTTTACAATACTAAAACATTCAATTTATTTGAATATTTTATTTTTGAAACAACATTTTTTGTAGTTCTTTTAGAGATTAGAACTGTAATGATTTTTGTTTTATTATATTTTAATAAATTCGGAAATCTGATTTATTATTATTTTTTAGCATTTATATAACTTTCATATTGCAATTGAACTGCCACACATGCTTTTGTTTACGTTTTCTTGGTGCTGTTCTTGCAATGTTTTTTTTTTGCAGTTTTTTTCTCTTTTTATTTTGAATTCATGCAATAAGTTTTATTGCAGAATTTAAATAATGCGTCTATCTTTCTGAAATTACTATGTAGAACTGTTGTGGCATTGAAAGAGTATTCAAGCAATGTTTTAACACTGAAAGAAGCACCTGTGAATAAAATGATTTGCGAAAGGTGGAAAAAAAAATTGATTCATCACTAATCTGGATGGATTCTCAGAAATTTTAACAGATTAGCAAGCCTGAAAATTTAAGTTTAACAAAGGGTTTTTGCATTAAAACCAAAATATTTTAATCTAAAAAAAAGCATTCTTGTTAGCATTATTTGTAAAATCATTACTTATTTGAATCTAAGCTAAATATTTTTTCATATTGTTTTTATCTTGGGGGCCCTCAAACTTACTCGTTAGACATCTTATTGCAAAAAAAAGAAAAGCTCCTTCTCGGCAAATTTTAAGGAAAGTGAAAACATGATTGTTTTAGCTTTAGTTCGCTAAACATTTTATAATTCAGATACAGAACGCTTCATTAGAAATTAATTGCATTATATTTCCCCCGGAAGCGATGTCAGTCAGAAGTAAATTTGACTCGAACAAACTAACATTTCTAATGGATATTGTCCAGTGACCGAAGTTAACTTCATCCTTGATGCTTTATGAATGTCATGTAAGTTTAAGATAAAAATCATCATAGTATTATTATCTGTGAATTCGATAGTTTTTTAGCTTAGTATGTAAGAGTTCTGTGATTTACCATGCCAAATGATTTGCCAGAGATAAATATTGCAATATGAATTTACCTTTATCTAAGGAACAAAAAACTATTTGCAAGTTTTATAATATTTATATTTATATTTTTATATTTATTTTTTTTTTTTTTCTTTTACGGATAGGTTTGAGGGTCACGGTTACTTGTCATTCTATATTTTGCTTGGATACAGACATGCATTGAAAGAAAGTGAGTAAAATTTTAAATTTATATAAATTCATATGGCTTGACTTTAGATACCCAGTAGATAGTTTTTTGGGTGGGATTCTATAAGTTTTCTTGTATGTTTTTGTTTAACTGTTCATCTGTCCACCAATTTACATGTTTCTGTAACAGCTTGTTATCTTTCGATTATGCTGTAATTTTATGTTAGGCAATTTTTTCCTTCTAATATTTTGGGCATAGATGTTGATAAAAATTCAGGAATGGAAGGCTTGCTCAAAAATCCCTAAATATCAACATTTTTTGAGTTTTTGCAATTTACATTGCTAAAGAGTATTATTTTGAGTTCATGTAATAATGCAAATGCTGTTTTACTTAAAAGAAGTTACGATTTTAGAAGTTTTGATGATTTTAAATAAACTTTTTTTTTTGGCATACTCCTATGATTTAATGCTTTTTTTTTTGTGTAAATATTAAATCAAAATATTAAATTTCAATGTATTTACTAGGCTATTTTTTTTGCAACTAGATGCAGAAGAGTCATGAATGACACAGATATATTAAAAAGTTTTAAAGACATCAGTTTCACCAATTTACATATTTTTGGAATACTGGGGACGTATGAAATTTTGTTTCCGGAGTTAAATATTCAAATTACAGATTTTTGCATGAGAAATCATCGAAAAAACCCTTTCAAATGTTTACTGGCTAAGAGACTATGTCAGAAATGGCATTGTAAATGATTTCCAAAATCACTTAATTCATCCAGCGTATTAGTAAAATTGCAAAAATACACAAAGGTTAAAATTGATATTTAGAAAATGAGAAGTCATGTTACGGTAAATAAACTCACTACATGCAGATAAAATAGTTAAAGCAGTATCATTCAGTCCTGGGCATTAAATTATTGTTCAAACTTCATGATTTTTATTTAAAACCATGAAGTTTAGTTTAATTAATTAAAACCAAAGATTTTTGTTTGGAAAAATTTGATAAAAAAATTTTTTAACACAATTTTTATGCATTTATTTAGGTATGCATTCATATCTGAATCTATTAGCTTCCTATTGGTATATAGATTGGCTATGTTTCATCAACAACAACCATATATCAGTAGTTAACAAACACACCTGTAAAAATTCAAAAATTGTCCAATAATTATAAAATTTTCAAAATAAGATGTGTAAAAACTTTTTAAATTGACACCAAAGAGACAGCCCTGATATGGTTGCTATAATATCAATGAAATATAGTTGCAAAAATGTTTTTCCGTGATAAAAATTATTGATAATATTTTTTACATTTATGACAAAAATTTCAAATAATCACACCGAAAATATTTTATTTGAATATTTATATGATTATTTACCAAAATAGTAATGTGTAAGGATACTTAGTTCTTTTTATATATTACATGAATGGTACATAAAATTAAATATAAATTTTCCCATAGGCAGGACTTGCAAAATTCTACCAATAATGTTTACCAAATGAAACATAAAAAGTATAAAAATAAATAAAAGCTATATTATCCAAAATCACGGCGGCTTATTTTTGGTATTAAACGTTTAAAACATTCTTTTGGCTGAAGGTACACATGTCAGCTATCACATATGATTTTTTGTAATTAATATAAATAAAAAAAGAATTTTCTAGGTCAGACAAGAGAAAAGATTTTTACAACAACCATCAGTAATAATATGAGCAAAATCGAAATTCATTGAAACTGAAAGCTTAAAAAAATCAACAGATAACAGATCTAGATAAACTACGTGAAATAGCCAGTGGTAGCAGTGGAAAGCATTATCAGCACAAACAGAAATTCCGGAAACGCTTATCTATTTGTAAATATTTTTAATGTGCAACTGCAAATACACACATCAATAATCTGGCAAACACCAGTTTGTATCAATTACTTTGATATAATTAATGATTTCATTTTAATTATTAAAATAAAATTTGATATCATTTTCTAGCAATAATATTTATATAAATGTATAAATATATATATTGAGATATTATATAGATTATTTTTATTTTTTCGTTTTTCAGTACCAGGCAGGAAAAATGCATACTATTTTAAGCAAAAATAAAAATGAAGGTAAATTATTTTGATTTGAATATTTAATTTTTTTTTTTTTTCAAATATATATCAATCGTTATTGTACTTTAGGAAAAACCATTTTTTTCCCGCATCACAATTATGGCATTGATTTATTATGTACAGTTCTTAAGATATGTGATTGTGTGGTGGATCAGTGTAAGTTAATTATTTTTGTACATTTTTTTGGTCCCATGCACTGAGAGTCCTATGCACTGTTTTGTCCATTTTTATTCTTTTTCATGAATTTAAAAGTTTATGAGACAATTGACGTGACATGAGTTTTTAAAAACAGACTTCAGTCGTCTGATTCTGAGGATAAATAAGTCAAAAATAGACCAAAATGGTGTATTTTTCAATTTATTCTAGAATTTTCACCTTGATTTAGCTATTTTTTGAATTAAATTATATTTCAAAGATAGTAAATAAATTACATGTTCCTGATTTTCTCAAAAATCTGATTAAATAGGGCAAAAATTTGTTTTTTTACGTTTTTCTTGAGATCTACCGATTTCTTCTATTTAATTTTTCCTTGAAATTATGGTTTAATGTAACAAGTGTAAAACTAGATTTTTGAAAATAATTCTTGTTAGCCTGATTTCAGTGAATGCCAAAAATATTTTCACTGAAAATGATAGACGAAAAATCTGGTTATTAGTTTTTCCATGAAGTTAAAGGTTATGATTTGATGATTTGATTGTCAAATGACTTGATGAAGCCAGATTTTTGAAAAATTTTTGTGCTTACCCTATTTTTCGGTAAACAAGGCAAAAACTAATGGAAAGTCTGCATTTTTGAAAACTTACATGAAGTCAGTTTCAAGTTTTAGAAGTTGATTAGCCAATTTCAGATTTACTCAAAATTTTTTATTTTTATGACGTTCTTTGTAACGAGGTAAAGCTTATTATTTTCAAGTTTTTTTTTTTTTTACAGATTTTGCTTAGTTTATTAAAATTTTTCACATCAAATAAGAATTAGTGAGTAATAATGTCTAATTTTGCTGCTTCAGTTTTTAAGTGAACGAGAAGAAAACCAAAAATACAAAAATTTTTGTATTTTTTTCTAGTCAATCCGTTGCATAATTCTAAAGATTGAAAAAAATAAATTATCCACTCCATTTTTTTTTTTTTTTTGAAAGTTTGGTTTTATTTCTGTCATATTTTTGCTGTTATTTTTCGTTGTAATGTTTACCTTTTTATATTCATTTTTTAATTATATGTGTCCAATTTTGTGCTGCTTGTTAAGGTGATTGTGTATTGGGACAGTTTTAGTTAAAAGAAATTGTTTAATGTGTTTCCAGGTTATTTAATAACTATTGATCCATGAACAAAACAAACACTGCTTTATTAAGACAGTTCTCTCAATTAGAGTTGATTGTTACCTTTTGGGGATTAGTCTATTTTATGACTAAAGGTTTTGATGTCGTTATCACCATGGTTAGGTCGGAGTTAGGAAACCTAACTCCGACCTACTCATGGTAATAAAGGCATCAAAACATTTAGTCATAAAATAGACTAGTCACCAAAAATTAACTAAACAAATACACTCCAATACTTTTATCATAGGCCCATCTGCTACATGTATTAAAGTATCAAGACTAAGTTTTATAGTACAAGCTGATTTACTTTTGATGTGTATGCTACATAATCAGGTGGTATTAAATATGATGATAGTGATGATGATAAAGATGCTAATGACAATGATAATAAGAGGCGTGTTAGTTTGAGATTTGAGTAGCTAATAAAATAAGTGCTTCTATTTTGTTAAGAAAATATTTCTGTTCTATGAAGTCTTTTTTTTTCAAAAAAATGATTAAAGAAAACGTGAAATATAATATAGATAGTTTTATAATTGTGGCTTTGTGTTTCAAAGTCGAACAGAATGCAAAAATTTTCATATCAACTGTTGGCATAAAATAAACTGTGGTATTTATTAAAAATATTGCTATTAATTCAAGGGGCCACTAATAAGAAACTTTAATTGATGGATTAACAGATGTCAAAGTGTCACTTAAGACAGGATTTCTGATTAAAAAAAGTATCAGCTGAGACCAATTTAGGTCAATAAAACTTTTTTTCTTGACATTGATTTTTACTATTATTTCTTTGAATTGTTATATAGGGAGTTATTCTGTTGTTTCACGTAGAGCCTATTTGAAACTGATTTATTGTTGTAGGAGAGTATCTGTATGCTGATTGGTTTGAGTTATAATGGTGTGGACGAGAATGGTAATGCATTATGGGATGGTCTTAGAAATTTCAAAATGAGACAATTTGTTTTTGGAGGATTTTTCCAGGTAAGAATCTTCATCATTTTCATAGAATGCATAAAAATTTTTACTTTTTTAGGTTTTTTTTTTTAAATTTTATTCCCATCCTATAAACTATAATCCTATAACTTACATAAAACACACTAAAATGAACTTGAAAATTCTTGTATGTTTAAATTTTTTTGTCAAGTTTGTGAAGATAATCGATGCAATAGCTGAAATCATGCAAATAAAATAAAAAATAACAGCTAAGAATATAGACATTACTGAGAAACAAATTATAATATCAAAAATTTCAAGAAATTTGAAAAATGAAAACTCCATATGCATAGAGAAATTTATTATTGCTTGCTGGTTAACATTGTTCAATTACCTCGTTGACCTGTTAAAAAACCTGCCACACATATACATATTTGGAAAGCATTTTGATCTGGAGAATATCAAAATATCGTTACTGGTAAGATATTAGATATAATGGCATATAATAAACAAATAGTTGAACAAATAATTAATATCAAAGACTTACTTCACCTCTATTATGTAAATTATGGAGATTGGTGTGTATTACCAAATATTGGATGATGTTGTTTTAATTTGTTTCGCTTCTCTCGTTCTCTTTCTAAGCAAACGCAAAGTTACGAATGTTTCTTCACTTGATATATTTTACCAAGGCATTTAAAACAGCGTTCAAAGGTTTTGTATTCTTTATGAATCAATGACACTTGTAGCTATTGGCATAAATTCTAACGTAGTTTCATGTATACTTTTTGCCAATTATGGAGATGTATGTTATCAAATATCTGCGTTATAATATTTATTGGCTGAACTAATTGTAAATATCTTATTACTTCCACAACTATTAATATATTGTTTTGTGGGTTTCAGGAATATTTTACTTAAGAGAAT
This sequence comes from Euphysa ruthae, assembly GCA_035046665.1. Lineage (NCBI taxonomy): Eukaryota > Metazoa > Cnidaria > Hydrozoa > Anthoathecata > Corymorphidae > Euphysa > Euphysa ruthae. Next base: position 17,718 of record JAUZNK010020247.1, read on the forward strand.
TTTTATTGATTTTCAGTTTTTTTCCAGAAAGGATATCTGAACAATAAAATCAGATTTATGGAGAGCATTTTTCGTGATACAAGTGTGGGTATATTTTGTTTCTATGTTACATAATCTTGTTGTTAAGATTTGTGATGTTCTCCAAACCTGTATATGTTTCCTCTGCTAGAAATAAGGCAGAACTTTTTACTAATCTGTTCAGCAGTAACTTCACTCTTGATGATTCATATTACCTGACTTTCCAGCTTGAACTGACACTAAGTTGACTCATCTCAACATAAAAATCAAATTTGTTTCAAATGCTGTCACTACTTTTATTCATTCTAGCCGTGAAGGAATTCCTGGAGTTGTGCTCTCTAGAACTCTTCGATTGTTTGTCAGTTGTTTAAGAATCGTATCGCTGAATTATTATTAGTTGGCATCTGTTGTCCCAATTCAATAATTACCTATCAGTATCAATTCAGTCACAAGGTCTTCAAATCGTTGATTAACTTATTTACTCATCATCTTGAGTAGCTCTTTCTGTTTTTTGATCATCAGTAGAGTCTTTCCTTTGGTAAGTCTACTGCTGATGCTCTGACTGTCTTCTGTGAACATGTCTATCAATCTCTTGATGCTTGTGGTGAAGCAAGGGCGGTTGCAGTCAACATCTTTAACACATTTGACAAGGAGTGGCTTGCTAGACTTCTCCATAAGATGAAGTTATATGACATATCTTGTGAAGTTTTGAGTATCATTAAGGTGGTCCCCAGTGGCTATTCTTCGAACTTTTACTCTGTAAATTTTGTTTTCTTTCAAGGTTCTGTTCTGGGACCTAATTATTAATGACTTGTCTGATAGCATTCTTTGCAAGCTCACTATATATGGGGATGGTTCTACTTTATACTCATCCTTAGGGAAAGCAAACAATGCTTTTGATAAGGTTTAAATAGCAGATGATTGGAAAGACCTTTGCACTGTTGTTGAACATGGTGAGAAATGGTTGCAGTCATTCATTGCTTCAAAGACTTTACAAATAACTTCCTGCTGCGATGAAGGTTTGATCTAATTTCTGGGTGCGATACTTTCTTCAACTCGAGAGTATATTATTATCTAGAATTTATTTCTTTATATATTTTTATCGATAATTTATTGAGTATTTTCTGCCATCATTGGTATAAGCCTTTACTGTATGTCTATATCTTCTCAACCTAATTCAGAAATATATACTCCACTTTGTTGGTCCTGATCTTTGTTCTAATCTCCAATCACTTTACCATCGCAGAGATGTAACATCGTTGTCATTTTCATTAAGTATTTCCACGGATACTGTTCAGATGATTTCAAAGAAGTGAGATCTTCCTTCACTTAAGAGTTTTTCAAGGACCACAAAGCTTTCATCTGCTACTCATCTTTTAAAGGTACAGATCCCTAAGTTTTGCAAAAACCTTTATTGATCAAGCTTCTTCCTACGTACTACTCGCTTGTGGAACTCTGCCTTCTGATTTATTTTCTTCGGATTATGATCTTCAATCCTTTAAACCTAACATCAACCCAATCTTTCACAGTCTGTGTAAGATCTGCTTCAATAAGTTTATTAATTTTTAGCCAGTTGAATTTTCCATTCTCTTTGATTGTCTGTGTAGTCTAAGAAAGAAATTGTGATGGTTTTGAACGTTTTAAATTTTTGATTTGTTGTTCTCTGAAGTGATGTTTAAAAGTTTCTAGAAAATTATTTCACAATATAATTTTTCCCTAAATTATGACAGGAATTTTACGTTCGAAACAAAAGGATATTTGTGTGATATTTAATAGGTTGTTGTAAGTATTTTGATAATATATATATGTATATATATATATTTTTTTTTTTGTAAAATTCTGTAAAAAAAGAAGCATATTCAAGTGGCCATATTTAAAATGCAAGACAAAAAAAAAATCTATTGTTTGTAAACAAAGATTCTTTTATGTGTACTTTTTATTTTCTAGGACATCATTGAAAGTTTTAACATAAACACAAACCTATGGTCTGGAAGGTTAGTTTTGCTAGCTTACTTTCTGTTATGTTCTATTTTTTTAAATCTGACACAAGTCAATCTCTGATTAAAATAATTATGTTTTCCATGATTATTTGCTTGAGGGAGGATCCAATTGGTTGTTTGTTTGTCCGTAACTCTTTTTCTCATTCCTTTTATGCCTTGTCAAAAACCCTTGTTTTTTTGTATTTGGCTTGGGTATGGTCATATTTGAAACCGGAAATTATGTTTTTGAAATTTTCTCTCAAAGTTTTTGTTATGTTCATCTATTCAGATTTTTTAAAAAAATACATATTTAGCTATAGTGTGACGTGTTTCAAATTTTTGAACTTGCAGCAAAGATGTTTATAAATGTACCAAATTTGCTTAATTACTTTTTCTAATAAAATTGAAATTTTTACAGAAATATTGATGAGTAGCTTTAGTAAAGATCTCTTTCTATGTTCATCTAAATATCATAAGTATGCATTAAAAATTTTGCTCCAATACTTCACTAGATCATTAGGCCTGCTACACATGCTGGTATTTTTAAGACTAAATTTTACAGTAAACACTGATTTTCATTTGAAGTATATGATAATGATCACTTATGCGTGAAAAGTTGGAAAATAACTTGGATTTGAATTTATATTTGTATTTTTTTGGTTATTAATTTAAAATATTTATTAATGTAAATTTATTATTATTATTATTATTACTATGTAAAAGGGTTTTTTGGCTTTATTGAAATTTTATTTCTGACCATGATTGTATTCATTGTCTATCCACAAACATAGTTTTACTAACTTTTTAAGATACTCCTTGTATTTTTTCAAAATAATCAATTCTTCGTCAACCTTCAATAATTTTGTTTCTGATTTCAATCTGAACTCCCTGTCAATGGCTAAGAAGTTGAGTTAAATTCACATAAGACTTTACTTATTATATTTCCACTTAACTTTAGATACCTTTTTCGTCGATTGCGTGCACTTAACAACAAGACAGCCTCGCATATACTTACGCTATTATATCTAGCATTTTGGCATGGTTTCTATGTTGGATACTTTATAATGTTTGCTATGGAATTTGGAATTATTGTCATGGAAAGACAAGTATGTTATGTTAATGTGAAAGATTTGCCTATTACAGTTTAACAAATTTAATTTAGCATGTTTAAATAAATAAAAAATATATGTTGTGTGTTAAAAAAGAAAAATATTATATATTAGATGTGGATAAATCATTGATTATGATTTGATATATATATATATTTA
>JAUZNK010020258.1:0-20981 GCA_035046665.1 Euphysa ruthae
ACATATATACAAATGCACACACACGTATATATATATGTATATATATATATATATAATCATAAAAATAATAATGAAATAATGAAGCAATTTAATAATCTTACATATTTCTCCAATGTTCAGCTGTATTATCCCACATCTCATTGCAGTCTTTCTCTGACCTATCCCAAGGTTTTTTGCTATCTGGAACAAGGTCTCTGTTAAGGATTGAAATAAAATGTTTTGAATCATCTATAATATCGCACATGTGTGTTTGAGAAAGCTTAATGGAAGCACATGCTTCAACAAAATTGTCCTGAAATAGAAACACTATCATTTTAAGTTTGCGAGAAATGGTAGCCTCAATTTATCTCAAAAGAAAACTCTTTTATCTAATTGACTAATGCAATTTGGACTGGAAATATTCTATTCGATTCGATTCCATTTGATAGTGATCAAAGTGAGCCATAAATATTAAAAATGAGATTATTCTTTATTTCTTTATTCTTTAATTTTTTTTTTCACTTAAACTTTGCTGTAATATGATGTAATCAGATGTAACGTAATTAAATGTAATTAGATGGTAGCTTCATTCGAAGCGCAGCCATGATATGTGCCCAAGCCACAAACCTTTCCATTACAGCCTCCTGTTCAGGGATCTTGAGCACAGTGCCACAGATCCGCAAATTTGATTGAATTAATCAGTGTTTGCAAAACAATGAATGTTAGGAAAATATTGAATGATTAGGATTATGTTAGGTGTTAGTAAAACAATAAATCTTTGTGACTCTGCTAGATATCAGTTTAATGTTGTGGGACTATGGTATGTGTTAATAAAAAAATTTTAAATGACTGAAATAATAGTTAAGGTTAAAAAATAAAAATAGAAGATCAAACAAAATTTTTAAAATCTCATTTAAAATATTCAAGTGCAAATAAATTTTCAAATAAAAATTGTTATAAAATATTCTAGCAACAATAAAATTTTGAAAGAATTTTGACATGCTGACACAAAAAACAAAGAAAAATATTTTTTGAATAAAATGTGAAATATTTTCGACCTGTACTGTGGGCCATATATAATTTAATATAATTCAAGAAATTATATTCATATTTATTTGGTTCCAAAACAAAACTGAGCAACACTTCAGGATTAAAAGAACCTTGTCAAAGCAAAGATGGTCTTGATTGACTGCTTTGATAATCTCATTGTAGACTTCCTGTAATGATGCTTCTTCATTCAGGTGGTCATCTAGTCTCTTCACTGTTTCATATCCAATCTGAGATTGAAAAAGTAACATGTTTATAGAATATGATAGCATGAATATAAAACGTAATAAATTACATAAGATAATTTATTGTTGAAATCCGTATCACCTCATTATAAGCATTTCATAATAATTATACCTTTATGATTTTTAAGTGCTAACATCGTTTTTACATGACTTTCATTTTAAAATTTTTTTGGAAAATAATTTACAAAACATTTAAATTCATTGTTTTTCAAAAAGACTGATTCAATATAATGAGTGGCAATCTAAGATTAGAAATCTCTTTGACAATTCAAAAGAACATTTACACATACAATCTTGGTCATAATATATAACTATTTTAGAATGTTTAATAGCAAATTGAAAAAATAAAAAGGTAGGAAACTTTATGTAATTATTATTTTTGTCAAATCTTTAAAGTTTTAGAATTTCAGGAAAGAAATAAGAATCCTTGTTAAGCAAGAAGCCATTAAATACAGAGATTGGTTCATTACCAACAGTAACTACCGTAGTTAGTTTCAACAAAAAAAAAATGAACTTTAGCATCATTTTAAGACTGCATATTTTGACCAGAAATAGTCTTGTTCAAAATATTATGACGGTGACAGTCTGAATTCATTTTTTTTGATTTTTCAATTAAAAATTTAAGAAACTTGAAAATTTAAACCAGAAAAAAAAGAAAGAAAGAAAGAAAGAAAGTGTAGAGATCACACTTTTATAACTCAGAAATTTTTTGAGCCAAAAAAAGAATTTATTATCTTATAATGTGATGACATTATACCAGATAAAAGGTCGTTTATTTTACTTGTTTATCGGTTTGCATAACTGATAACATAACGGCTAACACACAACCAAACTACAATTAATTTAACTACAGAAATCTATTACACATATATCTTGGAAATTGACAGCTTGTTTTAAAATAGGCTCTTAAGTTAATATTATACTATGTTAATATTAGACCAGTGTTTGGCGAGGAAATTTTCACTAAACAAGAACAATGTTATGTTTTTTACTTTGCGCATTGAGTTATTTCTCTAAATAGCTAAATAGGCCAAAGAAAATCTTCAAGGAAACATTTATAATAACATGATTTTATTACTATCTTGTCTAATAGGAATTCATAAATTAACATATAAACATAAATGAAAAGAAAACCTTGTAAAAAAGTTTTCTGATATTGAATGTGATTAAATGCTTATGAATTTTGTTCGTTTTCATGAAATATGTTTAGTCATTATTAAACCAAATTGTATGCTCAATTCAAGAAAAATTTCCAGTGTTAAAAAATACTCTTGGTATTGATAATTCAAGATAAGGTCTTAAGAATCAGAGTGCATTGGCAACAGCTGAGGTTGTTTAAACTTGTTTTAACTCTATATTTAGTTGAGGTTCTTTATTCAAATTTGGGTGCCAAGCACAGTAAAAGTGTGGTTTTATAACCACATTAAAAAGAAATCAGTGAGAAAATTGCATTTAAAAACGATTGTTTTCTATAAATTTGTAGTCTATAGTTTTAGTAGCCATAGTTGTGCATTAGAAGCTCTTTTCAAAGATGCATTGTCATATATTTCCTTACAAAGCTGTTATATTTAATTCCCATTAACACTTAGATAATTTCTATTCAATGCTCATTTGTTGGGTAGAGTAATGTTACGAAATTTGCAAATAAATCATAGAAAATAGCTTTATGCCTTTCTTTGACCGTTTTTAAGAAAACATCAGGCATCAAAAAATAGGCGTACGAGCATACAACATATTCTTGCTGTCGTACGCTGGTTTTCTTTGCGGAGTATCACAGTATCGTACACACATGATTTTAATTTTAATTTATGTAGAAATTTTGCTTGTGTTTGTTAAATACCTACAAAATGTTAAATCTACCATTTGTAGTGCTTGCTGTGTAGTTTACTAAAACCAAGACTGTACGCAACCAATATTACGTTACTGCATAATTTATTTTGTCTATCGTTTACTTTGTTTCCAAGCTCATTTTGTTGTTTGAATGTGGTACTTGGCAACAAATGATAAAGTAAAATAATCTCTATTTAATTAAAAAATCCTTCAGCATAATGTTGCTGAAGCACCATGAGACATGCTAATAGTTGCTGGGAGCAACAAGATAGTTCTAATCATTTCATTAGTTAATTAGACAATATATATTTAGCCAATTAGCCAACACAAATACTTGATAATATACATCAATCTAAAATATAATTCATCCTTTAAAAGATCAGGTAGATATAATTGTGGCATCATTTCTTTCATATTATAGGAAAAACAGCAAAATTACAGCATATTTCAAGGTAAAACTGGAATAAAATAATAAATTAATAAAAGGGTAAACTCAGCTTTTATTAAAAAAACTGCCAATAAAAACTTACAATTTTGATTTTCACAGCGGAACATTTATCCACGTCTTATGCAAGAAGCATGAGACGTGGATAAAATAGCAAAGAGTCATAGTTTTGTCTAGCATCAAACCTCACTTTTATCAGAAAACTTACTGAATGAATTATTTTAAACCAATCACACTTTTGCATGGAGGCTGGCATAATAATGACATAATCATTTTTCTATGATCACATTAAAAAAGGAAACAAAAATGGAAGTGAATACTTATCAGAAGTTATTCTCATACCTAATTTTTAACAGAATTCTGCACTAAGAATATATTAGATGTTTTTAAACAAAAGCATGAAGAAAGCTTTCTTTAAAATTTTGCAGAAACACTCAAGTATGTAATAGTTTTTGAACCATCTTTCACACAAAAACTGTAATCGATGAATTACCAGTGTTTTAAAATAGCATTTTCTTAATTCAGGTAATTTCATAAAGAAATTATATTTTTCTATTGGAAAACTTTTAAAAACAGTATTTACATCCTTTTAATAAACAATAGGAAATAAATAATAAAAGGTGTACGCCATAAATTGTGAGAATAGAAACAATTTCTGACAAATAAAACAATAAAATGTTTTCATAAAACTGTGCAAAATATTAAAATATTATTCTATTTAACGAAAAGCCATAAGAAAATCAAAGTTTATTACGAGGTAACAGGAAAAATTACCATTTTTATAGAATATTTAACCTTTTCTTTTGTGGCTAAATATATAGCAAAAAATTTTATATAATATCATTATTGTAAATATCTATAACTGAAATCTATAAATATATCTATAACTATCTAGTATGTTTTCACTGCCTTTAAACATTAAGATAGAAATTTTGATTAACACTAAAATTCACAGATACTCGTACTAAGAACACATTTTGCTTTAGGTAAATGATCATTTTGCTTTAAAAACCCTGAAACATTAACATTTATATAGTGACATCTACTTTCCATAGTGACGATGAAGTGCAGGTGCGACTTGACCCAATTATACAAAAACTCTTCAAAATCCTTAACTATCAACAATCTAATCAATTATTTTAATTTCCATTAATTTTGCTTGAGAATGCACAAATGAGCTCACTGAAGTAAAAGATAAAGATAAACTTTTCTTTTATTCTGTTCAGTAATATCATAGCAGAATAAAATTAATAATTCTCATAAGAGAGGAAGCGGCAATATTGCATTGCAATATTTTTGTCCTGTAAACTCTTTAGAAAGAGTTTCGTTAACAACTCTATAAAATTCTCACCTCTCCTAGAAATTCATTATATATAGCTTTGTGTTTTTCTAAAACCAATGGAGTATCATTTGCTTGATTTCTTGTTTTTGAATCGGATATACGATAAATTCCCTGAAAAAAAAATAAAAAGCACTTTTAAAGTTCTATTGAAAGTATAAGATTTCTTTTATTCATATATAAATGCATCACTGGCTTCTAAGTTAATAGAAAATATGAGACATTCAAATCATAGGGTAAGATCATCAACCTAATTCGCCCAACAATGCAATGCAATGTTTTTGTTCAGACTAATATTTTATAAAACAGACTTTAAACATGCTTCTCAAAAATAATGCTTCTTTTCTTCGATATGAAACGCATGAGCATGTCTCAATGCGTTAAAACAAAGAACAATCCTTCAATATTGTATAATTAGATTATTACTTAGCCTCTGACCACTTTTTATATTAGGAGGCTGGAAGTTTGGGTTATAATTTTCTGAAAAAACCAAAAAATTAGTAAATAAAATTTGAAATTCTAGCTGGAAGGAGTACTGATAGGAAAGGGGTGGGGCTGATTATGCTAAAAGCTGACATCGACATTTTTTTCTTTAAATGTTAAGTTAAATTTATGCCCGTCTATTGACCAAACAAGTTTTTGGATATCATGAATATAATTTATATAAGACCATACATTTGCATTTTAAAGATTTATTTAGTGAACATATTTATGTCCAAAGGCTTATTTCTTATTTCTTATACTTATTTTTTTGTTAGGAAATTTAGGACATTATTAAGAATTGAATAATAAACTCAAAGAGTTAGTGGTGTCCAAAAATTAATTTATGCAACATATTGAAACACTAAGCTTGCTTGTTATTAAGAATTAAATAATCTTAACTTCTACCCACTTTTTAAATTAGGAGGGCGGAAGGTTGGGTTAGAATTTTCTGAAAAAACCAAAAGAATGGTAACTAAAATTTGAAATTATGGTTGGAATGACTAACTCATTCTAGCATATTAGCCATGAATTTTTAAATCATTTAATGATTCTTAAACTTCCTCATTATTAAACTTTTATATTTCAAAACTTTAATGCAGTGTATAGGTTGTGTGTATTCCTGCTTGCGAATTACTTAAAGCAAAGAGAACACAATGATATCAAAATTAAATGTTCTGGACCTTATGCAATTGCTAAAAGCTAACATATTTATTTAATTAAAAGTTTATTAAATCCAATGGAGATTTTCCAGGCAATATTTAACATTTATTCATTACTTGAACCTTGCGTTATCAGCTGAGATTTTTAAGACCTTTAATTCAGGATCTTTTATCTTTACTTTTTTCACAATGTTCTTAAATTTTTATTTTCAATTTTATATGCGATCCTGGGTGGGTCATCATTACAACAAAAAATCTATTCAATCAAAAAGTTATTAAAGCAGTTTAAACTAAATTTTTTTTTAGTTTAACAAAAAGTTATTATTAGATTATTTCCAATATAAATCTTTTCAAGGCGGTTTTTTTTTTTTTTTTTGCTTTCAGCAAGAATAAAAGTTTGAGCGACTCTAAGTGATGAGTAACACATGAGCTAGGGCCAGTAGCTTCAGAAGGAACAATATTAGAGATAAAATTTTCAATCATTTTAGTTGCTATCTTGAGATCAGTAAAGTTAGTCCCAGTCCTAAGTGGAAAGCCAGGTAACTTTTGTCCAGAGTTATTTAGAGAGTAGCTACTGCTGAACATGTTAGCAAAAACTTCTGCCTTAATTCTAGCAAAAGCTAGTAGAGGTAACAACATTTTAAGTAATGCAACGACTTCAGGTCCATTGAAAAGAGGGGTGATCAAGACTTACCCTTCTTTTCAAAAACGCCTATAGATGTGCTAGAAGTCTTGAGATCCGATAAGTTGATTTACCAGATGCTCAGGGATCAGGTTTTGATAAGAGCGTTTAGCCTCCTCAATGACTCTTTTACAGTCATTGTAGGCTCTAGTAAAAATACCTATGTACTCAACACAACTAGTATGCTGAGTAAGGTGAAAATAATGGTCGTGATGGGCAATCGTGGCCAAAATTTCTGGAGAAAACTATGGGCTCGAATTTGGTTTCACTTCATGCTTTCAAGAGAGAATATAGGCATCAATGCCAACTTAAAGCCAAGAATCGATTTCCTTAGCACATCCCTCCATATCAAAATTGAAGATGAAAGAGTGTTTGAGTAGAATATCACAAAGTAAATCACGAAAGCTGCCTCCGTCTCCATGGTGATAGGAAAACAATTTCCTATAGTTAAGTGGCAGATGAGAAGAGGTGATGTTAAAGTTGATGTCAATGTTAGCCACTGCATGGTCAGAATTTTCTAAAGGGCTAGAGACATTTTTCTTGCATTTATCAGGATTCTACAAAAGGAATAGATTAATTAGAGAAGGTTTGTGGATGTCACAATCAGGAAGACAAGTTGTAAAATCACCTGGTTGTGTTAATAACTGAGATATGGTGAAGTTGTAGGCGCCTATACCAGAAAAGTTAGAAAAATATAGACAGTCAGTGTTGAAGTTTCTAAAGAAGATGGGTGAACCTTTTCAATAATTGCAGAAATGGAGTTGAATCTCTATGAAAGAAGGTAATAAAAAGAAAAAGACACTGGTCGACCGAAAAAAAGATAGACGTAAACAAATCGTATGAATTATATGGGTTTTCAAGAGAGATTTCACGAGCTACAGGAAAATTGTCCTGGACAAAAATGCCAAGGCCATGCATGTGAAAAGACGAATCCTTGAGATTGATAGGAAGGTAACCAGGTATAATAACGTCAGACAAACTTATGGAAGGATCAAGATTTGTTTCACAAGCTGCCAAGATGTCAGGTGATGAACTAGAGAAAAAAGATTCCACATGAGAGAAATTATTGCAAAGACTATAAATGTTGGTGAACTAAAGAGATACAGGCTAGGGTGATGTTTCACAGCCTGAATTAGGTTTACTATTAATTATATAAATAACATTGGTTATAACCCCTTAACTATTAATGACGCATATATTAAATATATGAAAAATGGCTTTGTCGTATACATATGCAAATTTTAATTGGGGTTGTGTAACATAGACCATAGGCATCTAAAGGCCGTATGATCAGCCCTTTTTTCTAGACAACTTTTCTGCAGAAAATTTCAGCATAGTCTTAATGTTTTTAAGCAAATAAATCCATCTCAGTATAAGGCTTCTTGTGGAAAAAATTGTTATTTGGACTCTACAGCTGATATTATTGATTTTATGTTTGAAACAGATGATGAACTGACTGATATTAATGACAGTGACTTTGATGATGTTTTAAATGCTTCATATATGTCCTTAGATTTATCTGAAGGTAAAGGTATTGATACTGAAATGGATGCACCAATTGAAATTGATTATGTTGAGATTGATGATATCGTGATACCTAAACCTGCTGCTAAAAAGAAAAATACCCCTAGCATTTATGATAACCTGACATGGACTAAAGACATTACCAACTCCAGATATGTGTCGTAATTTTTATTTTTGTTTTTTGCTGTTTTTTATTCAGATTTTTATGAATAAAAAAATTAAAAATATATTTTTTGAAATCATCTTTTTAAATTTTGAAAAATCAAACAAGCTTAAACAAGTAAGAAATTCATAACCTGTCAATACTCATGTCTTGACACAGTACAATCTTAAATTCTTTAGTTTGAATTGTTTACACAGTGTAAAAAAACTGTGAACTACACAATTAAATGGAAAAAAAAATATTTTCATATAAATTTTTTATATAAGTACTTAAAATAACACTTATAATAAATACTTAAATAAATACTCATAAGTTAAGAATTAAGAATTATTTTTTAAAACATTAAACTTCTAAAAATTGACAAATATCAAGACCATTGTGAGAATATTGAACCTCCGATATCAGAACACTTTTGCACTAATTCAGCTATATAAAAAAAAAAACTCGAAACTACTTTGTAATAAAATAAATGTAAGGAACTTGACTAAAATAGTTATTATTCTTTAAAATATAGGTAAAAAGGGTTATTATAAAAACTTAAGTTTGTTATTTTTTCTTAGACAATAAATGGAAAATGAGTTTGTGAAAGACATCAGAGTTTACTTTTTTATTTATCTATATAAGCTTTTTAAAGCTTAAGTGCATGGTGAAAAATATAGACAACTATGGTCTATGTAAAATCACACATCTCAATAATCTAATGTACAAGTATGGAACAATATAGTTTGTAGCATATACATATATTAGTATGTTTCTCTTTGTCTTTGTTCTATATTAATACATCAATTATCAATTTCATTTACAGTGTTGTTATAAAATATTCACACTTTATATGTCTTGTGTAGAATTTGTTATATATATTTATATTTTTATATATTTCGTTAAATATTATATAAATCTTTCCATAAATTTTAAATATTTAGCTGCCTTTTGCAGTATCATTGATTTTTCATTATAGTATTTTTAATAGAAATCTTTATTTTGATGTCATGATCAATCTTTATAAGTTATTCTTTGATACTGACATAAAATAGAGACTTTTTTGTCTTAGCTCATTTGTGCAATAGACACTGAAATATTTATACCAATACAAATTTCGGTACTTCAAATGACATACTTAAAGTATAGCAAAACCAAAATGTTACTAAAACACAAGTTTCTGCTTAATTATTTTATAATTGTATTTATAATTTGACTAAACATAATTTTATGGTAGATTCAAAAAAAATAATTTGCCTTTAAAGCTCTGATGGACTTATTTCGCTTAATAAAGCGTACTTATTTTTCTTTGCTTAATAAAAAAGATTAACATCTGCTTAACTTTTTAAGCCGTACTTGTAAATGAAACAGCCATAGGGAAAACCTCTGATGGTCCCTATTTAGCTGATAAACACTCTCTACAAACAAAAACAGAACAATTTTCGATCGGCTTGAATAAGAAATTTTAATTTTAAAACTTACAGCATTTTTACCAGGAACCTTTACTGTGATAACAGAAGGGAGAGAAGTTTCTTCATATGTTCTAAATCAGACTTATGAATATAAGACTACAAAACCAATGTATACATCATACACACACGTGCGAGCACACACACAGACAATTGGTACACACCCTTTCTTATGATTACCAAGATCTATGAATGAAAGCTAAACAATTAAAATTGTCCTAAAATACAACCCAAAATGAAAAAGGAGACTAAAACAAGCAAAAAAAATCATTAGGTAATTTTTCAATAAAACTGAGAAACTCAGAGCTAAATTTTTAATGTATGAAATATAAAGTCAAAAGATTAAAAATGTCGATTAATGATTTTTGAATTAGTCAGAAGAAAAACTGCTCTAAAAACTATTAAAGTTTGTAGGTATTGTTTTGAATAAAATATTGGAAATTTAAAGAAAAGAATTTTTTTTTAATCATTAAACACAACCTAAGCACTTACTGTTCTATCTGCGCTTCTTCATCTTTGTCAAGCAACGTTTTATTTAAACTTGTAGAAAATGTTGCCGGTGCTTTTTCGATGGTATTAATCGATGGAAGTTGATTTCTTTTATCACGTTTAAAAACTTCTCCTGCCTACCATAAGGAAGGATAAGTCAATTCCACAATTCGGTTGGAAACCATTTTAATAACTTAACACTGATAAAGGCAAAGTAAAGTAAATCTACAACACCCTTCATAAAGCACCCTTTATAAACCACCCTTCATAAACCACTTGTAAAGATTTTTATCTAGCAATGTTGCTCTAAGGACATAAAAGAATCTAATATCTAAATGAGACAAAATTTATATAAATAAAAGTAACAAATTGCTAAAAATGTTAAATATGCTATGTTAAATATATGGCTATGTAATAGACGGCTATGTTATAGACGGCCATGTTATAGACGGCCATGTTAATTGCATAAAGCATAAAGTTTTCAATAACAAAAAATGATAAACGCACTTAATTTTATTTATTAACACTTACAAAAAATTAATGAGGAAGCGCCTATCACATGTACACAAATAAGTCAGTTTTGGAAAAAAAGGATCTACTAGTCCATTTTGGACACTTAAGAAGCCATTTTTTGTATGTAAAACCATTCCCTTTTAATACCATTTAGAGTAGGTCAATATTGAAAAAATTTCTTTTATTTAATATATAAATTTGGTATTTCATTTAAACAAATAACATCATCAGAATCGGGCCACACTTACCATGTTAAAAAATAATCAAAACAAACCTGCAAAAGTGGAGAGAAGCAATCCTCTTCAGAATAGCTAATGTTCTAGTAAAAAATAAGTTTCAATCAAAAGCATCTTTCTTATCCACAAAATAAAAACACCAAAACAAAAGGATTCAATAGTGGTTTCAAAGATAAAAATAGTCACAGTAGACAGCCCTTATAACTTTCAATGAGATACCAACCACCCATTAAATTCAGATATCAGTCACCTTATCTTAAATCACCAAAACACACTAAATCACATAAAAATATATCTTTTCCTTTAAATATAATAGACCCAAATTCTGATAACACACATGGTTTGTTCAAAAAGAAACAATGAGTTCACAACAGCTCCAAACACTTAAAGCAAAACAACACATCTATGTTTTGTTAGCAATATGTTTTGTGTAATATCACTAAAGGCTTAGCGAGTTAGCAACGTTAAACAATATTAAGGCTTAACTAGTTTACATCATTATTCAGAATTAGAAAAAAACAAAGTTATGGAAAAATAAATATCAAGAAAGGAAGTTACATTTCGTTCATATGAAGTCAACATTTGCAAGTCACTGCAGGGTGAGAGTACAGCTCTATCTATGGCGTTAACATCACTATTGTCGACAAGTGATTGTGCGACACTGGGATATCTTGGAGACAATTTTAGTTTAAATTCTTCTAGTGAATTGGCAGCTGTAAGATTAGGCATGGAATCAGAATACTGTAAGAAAGACAATCAATTTTTTAAAATAATAGATTTAACAAAATAATAAATATTGATTCAACATTAGAAAATTAACTAATCTCTCTACAAAAAAACTACCAAACATATACTAAGAATGGAAATTTAGAAATCTTAGCCCATATTAGTTAGTCCATATTGGTTAGGGTGATTATCAAATCTCCCAACATATGAACATTAAAGAGGAATCACTGCAGACATAAATATCAACCAATCAATAATAAATTTTAAACATTTGGTTTTTTAGAGTAAAAAATTAACATTTAAGTAAATAAAGTAAATTTCCCAAAACTGAAATTTGAGTAATTTTTTGGTTCTAATGACTGGTTTAATAAATAAATACTACTGTTAATAAATACTGTTAATAAATATTGTGAATAAATGCTGTTAACAAATACTGGTAATAAATGCACAGGTAATAAATACTGTTAATAAATACTGTTAATAAATACTGTTAA
Organism: Euphysa ruthae; assembly: GCA_035046665.1. Classification (NCBI taxonomy): domain Eukaryota; kingdom Metazoa; phylum Cnidaria; class Hydrozoa; order Anthoathecata; family Corymorphidae; genus Euphysa; species Euphysa ruthae. The sequence goes on from JAUZNK010020258.1 coordinate 12,303, forward strand.
AACATAAATAGCCTTATGGGCTTTTTATACTGAGAAATTACTGTTTACCATTTTAGCAAGAAGAAATATAAATCTCTTATAAGCCTCATCCTTTGAGATAGCAAAAAAGTTTTTAAGTCTGCATAGGTAATACTGATGAAAGTATTGATTTTGTAATTAACATATTTCCGACGCATTTGTATTTTTAACATGGGCCAACAAATATTTTTCCAACAAATTTATTACAGAAGGCCTAATGCATTTTTTTTTCTTGTGTACTTAGAGCTCCCATTTGAGCTCACACTAAAGAGAATGATTGGTTTTGAGGTGGGTTTGAACCCACAGCTCTAGGATACGGAAATCAATGCCTTAACCATTTTGATTTTGGTAAAATTCACTAAAGTGGCCATCCATCCCCCTCCCACCTCTTATCACTACCAGCTAAAAATTAGCAGCCTTAACATATTTAAGTAAATTTAAAAAAAGTGTTGGAAGGTATTAAGACATAATATAGTCATATAATGTAATTATAGCCTTACTTTTCAGGTAATAATCTTAAGATATCAAATTTTCAAACTAGGAACTTTCAGAATACAGTATTTTTCATATCTTATCACCTTAATTGTTGACCTTGAATTCAAGTCTTTGGGAAGAGTTTTACTACTACACCTATAAAGAAAAATATGTCATCAGGAAATTATAAAGAAATCGTAAAATCTACATCCTCATTTCAGATCAATAATTTTGGTCACATTTTTATATGACCATCTCATTTTCAAATCAAAATAAGAAATAGGAAAGACTCATTTTGGTACTCAATAATTAGTTATACTTTGGTCAGGAGCTTTTTAAAATTTATTCATTCATCAAATTCATCGTAACACAAATCCAAGATTTTGTTCATGAAACTTATTTAAATTAAGAACTAACCTTCTGTAGATTTTTGGTTACAAAAATTTTAAAAACATGTTTGAGAACCCCTTAACCTTTAATTAACTGCTTAAGCAGTATTGGCGTAATAATATCACATAGTAACCACACATTAACAATTTCTAATTAATAGCATTTTGTGTTTGAAATTTTGAATTTTCCTCATGTTTTCTAACCTTATGATGGTACACAGTGAGTAAGCTATCTAAAATGTTTTAAATAGCTTGAGGTTTTGATGGATACAGATTGTCAAAATCTGAAAAAGAATTCTACCTTGAAAGTAATGAAAAAAAATCATAGAGTGAATAAAGTTTACTTTTGCCTGATAAAAAATCTATCCATACTAGAAACTCGTATTATTTTTCTGACAATTTTTACTGCCTGCATATAAACACTGTCCACAAAAAAGCCTATGAAATATAGGACTTACACGCACATTTTTACGCATTTAAACTCTCAAAAGTTAAATAACTTTTTAAAAAAATTTGCATTGAAAGAAAAAGTTTCAAAATTCTTAATTTAACCAAAAACATGGAAAAAAATACATGGGTAATTAAAAAATTTTTCTTGCATACTATGTCATGAGTTCACCAACTGTTTATTCTAAATTCAAACCAAGGCAAGTTCATGTACCTTTCCAAAGCTGTAATTTCTTCTCTTGTTACACCTAAAAAACAAAAGTATGTTTCCATGACAAAACTTCAAGGTCAAGATGACTCTGGTAGGTAACTCTGTGTATTTTTGAATAACTTTTTGTGAGATCTATTTTTGTAAGTGAATAACAAAAATAAACTGTGTTTTCAAATATTTTATTTTTGTGATTAAAGCCTATATCAACATTTAAGTTATAAAAGGAAATTCATTCTGATAATTGATAAATTTTTGTCACTGATGGATAAATCTTTTCCATTGTGCTGATTCATTTTTTCCTTCTGAAAATGAGCATCTCTATTTGTTTGTTTGTTGCTTATAATGAGTATTTTCACCATATTTTATAAAAAACTATTGCTATAAGGTAAATAGAAGTTTTTTTTTTTGCAAATGGAAACCAACCCTAAACAGAATAGAAAACAATTACCGCAAATAAAGCGAATATTTACATTTTTAATGACATCATTTTATTGCTCAATTGTTTGAGATAATTAGTTGTGTGCTCGTTTTCAAACCTTTAAATTTAACGTTCCTTGTTAAACAAACATCGCTAGTCAGAAAATTGAAATGTCTGATTTGTTTGACAAATTTTTAAGTGTGTAAGCAAACTCACATCTGTGTTAATGAGCAACAAGCACAAATAGAATTTTCAAACATGAAGTGGAATAATGGGGGAAAAAAATCTTGTGTCGCAGTGGAAGGTAAAAAATCCAGGAAAAAGTTCAAATGTAAACTTTTTTACTAAGCAATCCTTACACAAAAAAAGTTATAAGCTTACCTAGGCTTGGATAGAAAAAAGAAGAATGACGTTTATAAGCAGAGCTAGGCTTGGATAGAGAGAATAAGCATGACATTTATAAGAATACCTTAGGCTCAGGTTAAGCCTATGATAAGCATTTTACAGTAATGAAAATCAAAATTTCCCAGAAAAAAGCCCAAGAAAAAAAATAACAAGGTATAATTGTGCCAAATTTTCATTCTCAGCTTTGCTGAGTAGTAATTTAAGCTTTTGATTTAAAACTAACAACATATTTTTAGCCTTTTTCATGACCATATCTAAGCAAACTTTTGTACCAATAAGCATAGTCTAAGCATATGTCCATTTCATAAGCATAAAACAGCCTGCTTTCAAAATTACAACTGCTTATATAAAAAAAAAAAAACATTTTAATCTCAGCAGGCCAATATATTTCTAAAAGTTCTGCATAGCTATTTAAAAAATATTATCTTTATTTCTTTTTTTTTTTATTATTATTAACTTGGTTTTCAGGTAGCAAATCATCACCATCATTGGATGTTGAAGTTGTCATGAAAGTCTTTCCTCCATCTATATGAGACAAAAAATCACCAATAAGGCAGATACAGCTCCCCCTTTGTCACAACCAATCACGAGGTCGACTGATGCAGCTCCTAAACCAAAACTAAACAACTAAACCCAATACAGAACGAAAAAAAATAACGTTTAAAATGATATACTAGTGTCACTATATAGAAAACGAAAATAAAGGACAAGTTTAAAGAAATATCAACTACGCAAGAGACACTGCACAAACTGAAGAAGGAATTGAAAGAAACTATTCAAAATGCAGCTCAAGAGAAAAAGCTACGTGATGAAAGAAAAAATTAAACTCAAGAGTTTGGACGAAAAAATGCGTAAAAACTGATGGGTAAGACTACCTCTGATTTGAGTCGATCGAAAAAATATGACATGTTTATCTACAAAATTAGTCATATAGCGATCTTGGGTTCCATAGCCCATAACCAAGTCACAACGAAGTGATACAAGCAGTTAAGACTCTAAATCAGCTAACAGAAGTGTTGATCATTATGATATGAAGGTTTTCAAAAGCAAATATCTAATAAATGATACAGTCACTTATTCAGTTGCTACGTATATAGGTATCAAAAGTGTCAAGTATTTGGGTTCTTCTGCATTCGTTCATCTTCAAGATATGAAAAGAGTACATACTCAACCTGAATTAGCATCAAATTTTCAAACTAACAGAACTGATTAGAGAACGTTTCGTTTCCAGCATTGTTTTCCTTACCAAATGCAAAAACTTGAGTAAAAAAAATAGATTCAAAATTTGAACTATATTATTCTGAAATAAGCCATAATTGTCTAAAATGCTATTGATTTATGGGTATTTTTTATTTATTTAGTATGCACTTTTAGTTGTGATTTTAAATTTGTTATGGAATATCGCAGAGCTTGATTTAGAAGCTTTACTGTGTTACTTTCCTCATTTTACATGAAGTTTTAATATAACTTTTCATATAATTGGTGTACAGATGTTTTATCTATTCAAAAAATATTATAAAAATAGTTTTTAAAAACAGAAAATTTTGAAAAATTTTTTTTTTTTATAGTGAAAAGGTTAAATTAGTATTTATTTTAGTTTGAATATTATTTTAGTTTATAATTGCATCTATTATGAGTTGTTTTATTAAATGCACAATTTTTAGAAAAACTGACCATACACCTTTAATGTTAATAACACTAATGGACATACATGATGATTATAATGGACATCTGCAAAAAAAAATTTTGCAGTTTTTAGTCCTTTAAATTTTCTGTATGTGATTGAATAAATTAAGAAAAGCCTTTGTCCATTGTTGAGGATAGCATGATGGTGAATAGCTGGTGAAGAATTAAATATGTCAACAAAAAAAACAGTTTTTTCTTCAAAAAACTCGGAAAAAGGAAGTGGACACATGGAATGAAAGATGCATTGAGTGCTCTAACTTCCAATGATGAAAAATGCCATCCCCTCCTTTCCTTTCCCCTCACTTCTCCTCCTCCCCCTTACCCTCCCTTCACAGCACATCATGGTTGCAATGTGCAAGAAAAAAATTTCAAAAGCTCTTAATTTCAATTTAACGATACTTACAGACTACATTCAACCAGGCAAAGAGGGTGACGGATTTGATAAAATAAAAGCATTTAACCCTATTAAATAATTACCATAACTATCATAATTTTGAAAAAAAATTATTTTTTTAATTTAAACCAAAATTTCCTAATAAAATAAACTTAAAAGTATAAATTTAGTAATTTTTAGAATTTCATATAAAAAAACAACATTCCTGGTTTAGGTCAATATTATTTGATGATTTTCAAATATTTTTCTAGAAGGATTCTCAATACAATGATAAGAAACAAATTCTGTCTTTGAGCACATTAAGCGCCAAGGACGTGATTTTATCTCTTTGAATAAGTTGAGTGCCAAGGACAAGGTATTTCACTAAATTTTAAACCAACCGTGCTGAGGAGGAGGTATCTTTTCAAAAAAATTTTTTTTTAAACATATTTTATACGTTTTCCCTCTAATAATTTTTATAAAATATTAATCAAACACTGCAATTGGGTATCAACCATTTCAATTTCAAACTGTGTTATCAAGAAAAAGTTCTTATAAAAATAAGTAGCAAACTATTTTATAAAGAAGCACATATCCCAAAGCACCCAATATAAAAATAGTTTACAAATGATAATAAATGTTTCAGATCTATATTGGTATACAAATAAACCTGATAAAAAGGAGGAGATATTCAGGACCAATGATTTTCTTTACCGTAAGCTCAAATAGGAGCTCTAAGTACACGCCTTGCGATCATAGCGCTTGGATAAATTAACCATACCTGAGTGTTTAATATTTCAGTTGATCTGTTAAGTAGTTTTAAACACTGTAAGTATATAAACATAATATCATTGAATAACTAACTCTCGTACACGGGTTTATTTTAAATTCCATTGTAGTTCTATGGTTTATCTTTCCATCACTGATACTTTTATTTAAAATTACTGCTCATAAAATACTGCCCATGATGAATAAAGCTCAATAAATTAAAAAAAGGTTTTTGTTTTAGTCAAGCTAAAATAAACATAAATTTGATGGAAAAAAAAAAAAAAAGCATTTAAAAATATATTTACAATTTTTTTTAGTTTGGGCTTACGTCTTCCATATTAAAAACAATTACTAAGCAACATCAACATTTATTTTTACCTCGTTATATTGCCAACTGATATTTAAGTTATGATAAGAGCTGGTTGTTGATATTTTTGCTGAATTTTATGAGTACTCAGTTAACTTTACAGCTAATCTTTTAATTATCTGAAAAATATTTTTACTGATTCATTCTACTTTTAATTTACTTGTTTTTTGAGAAATGACATTGTACTTGTAGTTTCAATTCGTTTTAAAATAGCTTGAAGAAAATTTTGGTTGGTTGAAATTTTGTTTTGAAGAAAATCTTGGTTGATTAAAATATTGTTTTGAAGAAAATCTTTGTGGATTAAAATATTGTTTTGAAGAAATGTGTGCAATATTTGAAAAATATTTTTTGGCCATAGCAGACAAGCAAAAGTTAAGACTGAAAAATTCAATCATCGAATTGCAGCTCTGTACTGGTGTTTGGGTTCACTATTTGAACATCCCCTAACTTTTTTTGCTCAGGAATAAATAGTTAAACTATCTGAATCAATGAAATACACTGTACAATACTTTTGTAAAAAAAATTAACATATATATCACCATTTTTAAACGTGCACAATCGGCGTATGTGATATCAAACATACTTGGAAGTTCTAGCTATGCCATTGATGGCGTAACACCATAAAACACCATAAATATCTTCCAGTGCATGCCTCAGTGATAGGCTTGGGACCTAAAAATGTTTATCGTTGCCCAAACATGGTGGGCGACAGGTTTTTAGGCTGTATTTATTGTGGAGCGATAAAATTTGTGTCATTTATGATTTCTTAAATCATAAATTACAAACATAACTTCACATTACCTGAGAATAAAGCTTTATAAATTTTAAATATACCTTTATCTGTTAAAAAATAATCGAATCTATTTGCTCTTTGTTTCATTTCATTTGAAAACGACAAGTTATCAAGTTACCTTGGCAACCAAGAATGAAATTTATTTTTTGTTGCCAATGACGGGACACCTGTTTATGCATATTTATAATAAATTATATCTTATTTCACATAAAAATTATATGCATTTGGAAAAACCTAGCTTGTTGCCAACAAGGGATATGACAATTTTTAGCAAGGCACCCAACCCAGCATGTAAAGAAAATCAAATTATAAATTTTTTCATAAAAAAGTACCTTTTGTACTTGAATTTTCTATTTGCTTAAATAACTGTTGGTAACCTTTGAGATTTTTGAGTTTGATGTACATTTTATCACAACTTGATATTCCCTGCTCAATCTAAAAGAAATATATAGTATAAATATTTATATTATATTTATATTACCTTTATTAGACCAAAGGAGATTTTTTTGACACATTCAAATTTTCCAAGAAAAGAAAAAATATTTGTTAACATTCAAAAATGATTTTTCAATTACTGCTGCCGCCTAAACTTTTGATAAACAAATTACAATGAAAATTGAAGTTCTGGATTTTTTAATACAAAGTTATCAATCTTAATCAAAAAACAATAAAACATTATTCAATCTTTTGGTATTTAAGGTTTTACAATACCAACCTAAGAAAAAATAGAAACACGTTTTTATATTTGAAATACGAGGATTAAAAGAAATGGTTCATACCATCTTTATTTTTTTCAAAGATAACCATGTTTTTGAAAGCTTGCTATGTGTTATCTATGTGTGGTGGGCTAAAAACATGTATGCTAGGCTAAAAACATGTATGGTGGCTAAAAACATGTACGGTAGGCTAAAAATAAGCTTTTTAGCATATTTTTTAACATTTTTTTAAAAATTGAATTTAAACCCTGACGTAGAAATCACTACTTAGCCACCATTATGAATGCGATGCCAAATAAGATAAGGCTAGAATCAAAATTTACCTCACTTAGTTGCTTCTGAACAAACACCTCATGATTTTTTTCATAAGAAAATCCATTCTATAATTAAAAAGCATGCAAAATAAACACATACGAGGAATTATACTAGCTTTTAAGATATGAAATCTTTATAAAAAAAACTTCTCAGACTAAATTTGGGTTCAAATTCAACAAAAAAAAATTTTTTTTTGACATATTAGTTGAAAGAATGTCTAATTTCATGCAATTTGAAAACGATGGAAGATATTCCATAGCCAATCGGCAATATTGGTGCTCAATAACTTAGAATGGTATCTTATCTATATCATATAAAACCATTGCTTCATCTGTAAATGAACACCAAACTTTACAACGAATAGTAAAATCTTACTTTAGAACACTTTCGTTATAGCTCATTTTGAAAAGTTAGATGATATCTCAAAAAAAATTGAATTAGTACAAATAATAATAAATCTTCTATAGGCAAGGTTTGACGTTATATCTGAAACCTTTTAATACAATACCTAGATAAAAAAAGTCTACCACAATGTTTTACGCACATGTAACAAATGGATGATTTACAGGAAAACAAAATAAAAACTTAACTGGATTATATTATCCTTATTTTCTATTAGATTCCAAAAAATTACAACTACAACAGAATACAAGGATTTTCAAAATAGATTCCAGCTTATACTCTTGATAAGAACTTTTAAAACTTTCGATAAAACCACAATTTCCCATTCAAGACTAAAAATCTCTCTCAAAGAATCTAACAAAAAAAATCACAGAAACAAAAGCTCGCACGTTATTTATATATTTCACCAAATGGTTTCAAAGCATTTTCCAACTGTATTTTTAACTGCGGTAGGTTTTTAGTTACAAAACTCCATATTTGGATATGTCACACAGTAGGTTTTTAGTTACATTACTCCATATTTGGATATGTTAAACAGTAGGTTTTTAGTTACCCTATTCTATACACATATTGCACAGATTTTAGGTTTCAAATAGTTTTTTTTTTAGAAAAAAATATTTAGAAACTAAACCCATCACCTATTAGTAAAATGACTGTCAAAAATAAAACACTGCATTCAAAATGAAAACTTTAGTAAGTTTATGCCTGGAAAGGAGCTAAAATTTGGGAACTCAAAACAATTCTGATCATTTATCAAGAACTGCATGGTTGTAAAAACAGGCCTTGCCATGAATCCCGAGCGATCGCTCGCGCTCGCGTAGAGCTCAGGTGAATTAACTTTACCAGAGTGTTTAATAGTTCGTGTGAATTTATTGCTTTAAAAAAAAATTAAATATA
>JAUZNK010020269.1:7014-20974 GCA_035046665.1 Euphysa ruthae
TCTAGTCAAATTATTTGCATTACCAAGTATGATATGCACAGTCTAGTCAAATTATTTGCATTACCAAGTATGATATGCACAGTCTAGTCAAATTATTTGCATTACCAAGTATGATATGTACAGTCTAGTCAAATTATTTGGATTACCAAGTATGATATGTACAGTCTCGTCAAATTATTTTATTTAGCAATATCTTTTCTTCCCATACTGCTTTTCAAAAGGTAGCACTGACGTTAAGAACAACATGCTATCGATAACTAAAATTACTAATATGACCAATATGTAGTTCTTTACGTTTCTATTATTTTATTACAAGGTATTCTTATATAATCTAAATGCCTTTCAAAACTTATCTAATTAATACTTTTTAATCCATATTTAAACATTCACAAGCTTAAGTGTTTTCATCTAAACAAATTGCATATTTTTAGCTATTTGTGAGATAAAAACCGATTTTTTTTTTTTTTGATTTTTTTCCCTTCAACATTCAAAAAATTTTTTTTCAAAAAAAAGTGTGTTTCACAGACAAATATTCCCTAATTCGATTCCTACAAAATTATTTTTGACTTCATAACTCTTAGAATATTTATTAAAGATTTTTGAATCAATTAGCTTATCAAAATATTTTAAGGAGAAATAATTTTATTTAAAAACATACAAATGGAACATTCATATTTTCATTAAACAAGACAATATTTTTAAAATCAGATGTTTTTTACTATAATTTCAGTGTAATAACATCAAGACAAATTTTATAAAAAAGAAGCGAGACAGAAATAATGTTAATAATATGGAGAGGAACGATATAAAGCACCGACTTATTGCATAAAAAACACCATCGAAGAAAAAAAAAAAGAAAAAACCATATCCTTTTTTTCCAATAAAAAAAGGTGAATGTGGGTCTTAAATACAAGACGCTTACCTGGGACGATCTCTAAAGACAAATCAAACGGAATGCAATATTTCCTTTGACATTCCATCTTGTTATAGACAATAATTTAATACTATACTGATCTACTGTACAAATTAATTTTAGTTAAAACCTGACTAAATAAGCCAAACGCATTAGCCAATTTCACTTTATCATAAAAGCAGGAGATATTTAATATTGGTTCAACACAACTAAACCAATATAATATAGTATTGAAAAAAAAATTTATTTATAATCATTTTATGATCTTTTATTCCAAAAAAATAAAATTTTTTTAAGCATTTTAATTGCAATAATTACCAAATATAATAATTTATAAAATAAACAATCTTTACATGAAATTAGATTTCAATTTTGACAGATGGCAATAATAAAACTAAAAATTTTCCTCTACAAAAAAAAAACTCTAACTTTCTAAAATATTTAAAAATATTGATAAATATTACAGAAAAGTTCAAAGTTCATGAAGAGCATTAGTATACAAAATTACAATAATTTTTTTTTTTTGCCGAAAAAATATCATTGTTGTTAATAGGGCAATACAGCAAGTAACAAGGATTTGTTATTAATACAGCAAGTAACAAGGATTTGTTATTCCTTACTGTTCTAATAATTTCACAAAGAACCCATGACAAGATATCAATTGTCATTTAAAAGAAACATGCTGAAGTTTGAATAAATATGTTCAATGATACTTATAAAACATTATACGCTCTTGAATGTATACCTGTAAGAATTTGTCTAATGCACCATTAGCCATAAACTCCAGGACTATCACATTAGGATGATCTAAATAAAACAATATCATTTACATCATGTTAACGCCTTTTTGCCATTTTTGAGAATATCTAAATAGGAATTAAATAATCTAGCTTTTGAGAAAAATATAAATTGATGGTCACACAAAATAAAAAAAAACTCAAAATTTAGAAAAATTGTTTTTTAAAATTTGTTCATTCTAAACAAAATAAAATTTACTGCATTTTATTTATGTAACAAATGATTGAGCTTTATAAGAAAAATAAAGCTTCAAAAAAAGTTTTGAAAGCGTCTTCAGTGTAAATTTTTGCATTCTTGACTTATTAACACTAAAAGCACCACCAGACTCATTGCAAAGAATTAAAAACATATTCTCTCTTTCTTTGGCGTATATATTTTTATCTAAACATGGTAAAAACTTTAATTTGATATGTAAATATATCGAAAGAAACCATAAAAAATAAGTGAGTACGTAAGGTGAGAATACGTCAGAACCTCACAAATGATAGGTGATATAATAGAAAAAAGGTGAGCATATAAAAGCCTCACAGTTTCACTGTGTGTTCAAAAAATGTTTATTTGAAAAAAAATCTCTAAAAATAGTTTTGAAATTGACAGATATATAGTATAAATTTCAGCACTTTTTGACTAATCAATACAAAGACTTCCACCAGACACGATACAGAGAATTTAAAACATTTCATTTGGCGCATCTATTTTATCTCACCATAGTGAAAACTCGAATTGGATACATAACATGATAAAAAATAAAAAATGGAACTTTTGGCAATAAAGCTTTTTTAGATTTGTGTGCACTCAAAAATTTTAACCAATAAAATAAATCTTAAAATTTACAGTATTTGAGTAATGAACGAAAACAAAAACTGTTAGAACGGTGGTATGGTTCAGTAAGATAATTAATACCTTTTAATATTACTCCTTCCAGTAAAATTACATTTTGATCACCAAACTGCCCCAATATAGCAGCTTCACTGAGAAAATCATCTCGGTCATGTTTTGAAGCCCCATGCTAAACAGAAATATAACATAAGATGGCTCAACATAAATCATAACAATAAAATCCAGTGGATCATTAAAATGATTGAAAAAGACAGTATATTATATTACTAATCAATAAAATCTAACCAATCTTTATCACACAGGGTTTGAATTCTCCTTCATAAAAAGCTTCGCAGTTTTTTTCTAATCAAGGATGCCTTCTCTCCCTCTCTTTTCAGCTCAGCGCACCATGGTTGCACTACGTGAAGAAATTTTAAAATATCATACCTTTAGAATGGCCCTCACAGCTACTTCCAAAATCTGCAAATGCCTTTACAATACCCAAGAAAGAAAAAAAATATATATATATATGTTGAGCGCTCAACATACAAAAATGCTTACATAATTTGCGATGTTGTGTAAGTATTTTGCAGAATTTCTTTGATTTTCACAAATCTCCTACTTAAAATTATTTTTTATCAATATATTATTTTTAAACGTACTTTGGTTTATTTCTTATCCCTTCATCTCTGAGATATAACGATAACTTTCATGAATTTTACATATATCTCCTACTTAGAAAAGGGTATTTGAGCACGTGAGCATTTTCTGCTATAATCTTTCATCTAAAGGCAGGTTTAAACTGTTAATAAAAGAAACCTGCATCCCTAATCTTAAATTACCGGTACTTTGCGCGAGCATACTCCAGTGACGTATCCAGAGATTATTTGGGGATACCGTTTTGCTTGTATAAAAATGCACATGTCTTAGTGTTGTTTAAAAAACAGACAAAACTAGAATGCAAGTTCATCAGAAATGAAAAAATTTTACTATCAAAAATACTTAATGTTTTTAAAACCATAAAAATATAGAATCAGAGCAGAATTTGACTGAAAAATATTAATTTTGGACAAAATTTTAACTCTTCTGCAGCTTGGCCCTAAAGAAATTTACAACATAGCTGAAATGAAAAAATAATCAGAAACAATAACTTTCTACAGTTGTTAAAAATTTTTGAAAGCGGAAAAAAATTTTTCTTTTAGGACTAAATTTGATCTAATTTGGGTTTAGGGATAAATATTGAAAATAACTAACATCACAAACTTATTTCTAGCATCATAAAAGAACTCAGCAGGATAAAAACATTCTTGAGAAAAATTTGAGGACATTTTTAGACCAAATCTAAAGCTAAATTTGGGCCTTGGTTGAAATTTCGGTTCACTAGTTTATAAATTTTAAAAAAAAATTTTTTATTTAGTAGTAGCATACATAGGTGGGGCTTCTGGACCAGGTCAGCTGGTCCAATATGTCCAAAATCAACCAGGCCAGTTAGTTCAATTGGTTTAAAGCCAACCAGCTGAAAAAGGTCCTAGAGCAAGTATTACTGAAAAATGAAGGTAGAATGATGATCTTAATTTAGTGGATCAAATGGAGCAGGTAATATCTTTAAATTTATATTTTAATTAAATATATTTAAGTAATCTATAGAGGTATTCTCAATAAAAGCATTAATTTGGTCTGGAACTTTTTTTGAAAGATGTTTCTTGGCTGGGTGTCTTTGTTAAATTTCTAAGGAATAGAAATCTTGGCAAGTTTTTAAATATTTTTGTGACTTCTCCCTCATCGTAGTAAATCCCCAATTTTGAACAGTATTCTGCTGGAACTTATTTCAGTCTAAACCAAGGGGAAAGGTGATCCACTAAGTTTAATAGAAAAGCAACTTAAATTTTTGTTTGTTTTAACCAAAGTATTATAATGGAACGGCAAACCATCTTTTTTCAAAATCACAAACAAATAGCCTAATTAAACGCAAGGGGGTGAGGAATAAAAAACAAAATGCATTATAAGCTAGATAGAATGAATTTAATATACAGATTTAGGTTGGCTATAACAAATGGGGCAAAAAAAGTAATTAACATCTCATTAAATAAATTTTCAAAGATACATTTAAAACATAAGTTATATAATATACTAACAAGAATTACGTGTGTATTAATTGTTTATAAAAAACTTAATGGCCAAAAATGATTTCTGAAAAAGTTTTGTTTATTTGAAAAAAAAAAGAGAATTTTTGAGCAATAGAAATATTGAACAATGAAACTATTACACAACTCTTCCAAAAACAGTAAGAACATCAAGAACAAGGTTAGCTTTAACTCTCAAATGAATTGAGCGAAGAAAAAACTTTATTATAGATTGTAAAAAAAAAACAAGAACTTCATGTGATGTTTGAAATTTTAACACCTTTTATATATTATGCATATTGTAAGAATTTGTTAAAACCATTACTATCGGATTGGAATGACTGGCAGATATATTCCATTGAAATGATTTTTGAATTATAAACACAGTTACTCATTGGTTATTATGATTGAAAAAGCAGACACTAGATGGTAGATGTCAATATGACAACTGAAAATATAGTTTAAGTAGTTATTGTTTTATTATGATCATGAAGATGGGTTAAAAATACTTTTTTAAATTCTGGCTTTGAAATTATTATGGACTAAATGTATTTTATGTTTGTTAAACACATAATAACAAATGGACATCTAGTGGTATGTGCATTGGTGTGCCTGTGGTAATTACCTTTTGCCGGAGGGCTGAGCCAATCACTGAAATGATAAACAAGACCACTAACACCCACTTGTGTAGGTGTAGGTATCAAAACCACAGTAAGGAAGAAAGAGGTAGAAGAAGAATGCTCCAATGATAATCTATATTGATAAATATATTGGTGGTGTCGATAGAAGTGCTACACACCTTACACTGTAAAATAGATTTTACAAGCAAATAATAAAACTATATGTCCATAAGCTTATTAATGCAAGTACATTTACTTTTCAAGTTATATGCATGTAATAAATGATAAAAACTTTGACATTTGCAGCTTCACATGAAATCTAATATCAATATTTTGTCATGTTTTGATTTTGATAACAAAATCCTATTCAAATAGTTTTAGTTTGATTTTTCCTGCAGTAAAGTCTTGTTATTTGATGAGGCAATCTCTTGATTTTCTTTAAACACTTGCTTATTGAGGTGCATAAATTTTCAAACATTATTTCGATAAGGGAGAGTTTTACCAAAGTAGTACATGACAAACACAAATTCTTGTTTTTTTGCGATAAAAAGAATGAAAAATATTTCCTCACCAAAAAGTTATTATACCTTATTGGTCTTCTTGGTCTAAAACGGAATAAGTTTTTTTTTTTTTTGATTTTTTAATAACAGCAAATATGCAAACAACAATTATCAAATATGTTATTGATGGAAAAATGTTTTCGACAAGATTTGATGTGGGTCAAAGGTTGCTGTGTAATACTAAGAATAAATGAAGAACTGATTTAAAGAGAGTTTTAATACATTTAATTTATTATTTTATTATTTTGTTTTTATTAAAAGAAAAAATGCTTACTGAGAATTAAAAGCTTTTTTATAGTAAAAGAAATAAAACTTTGGCTTGACTTTCTTAATAATCAACAATCCAGAACATAACACTATTAGCTGTATGCATACTTTCCCATATTACAATTTAATTTTTTCTTCATAAAAATGGTCTCCTCCACCATTTAAATTATGTTTACAAAAAGTCTGCCATGATTGTTCTTTTTTAAGTTGTTAAGTTCAATCTAAGTGCAATCTTTAAACTTTACTTCCTCCTAAGCAAAATTTAAATTTAAGCTGTTTAACCTTAATTTAGTCAAGTCATTTTCTCTCCAACATAAAAATCTAATAATTTATAAAATTATTTTTATTAGAAATTAAGTCTTTCATTACACAGTTCTATTAGAAAGAATTCCAAGCTTTCAATAACTAATTTATCAAATTGTTGTCTGAGTAATTTCTTCTTTATTTTTACATTATTATTTCAAAGTACATTTATATTATTTAACTGTCTGTGAAATTTCACCTCTACTCTAATCAGACCAACAGCAGCAAATTTATTATTTATAGTCTAATAATTATGCAATGCAATGGCATTAAAACCAAAAAATAAGCGACTCAAGAATAAAAAAAAGAAATTATGAAAGAATTTCAGTTTTCGCTTTCACAAAAATAGTCTCATTTATTTTATTAGTAAATCATTAAAGTGAAGCAAAAATGTTTCTCGTGCAAACTTCGCAATACTAGTAAAAAACATGTGACCTTTTATATAAGTCAAATTATCTCAACAAAGCCGAAGATCAAGAGCTCATTTACTTAATTGACTCCACCCTGCTATTGTGTTCAATATTACGTTTGAGATAAAGATCAAATGTTTATATATTCAAATACCCATTCTATTGTTGCCAACCTAGCACCTCAACATACTAATTATGTCTGTAAATGGGTACCAAGATCTTGGGCTTAACTCTGTCGATTGGGGTGGTTATGATTATAACCAGTGATCCAGCTGGAAACAAAATTATTGACTTTTTGCTGATTTAATCATGTAAAACATAAGCCTAACTACCTGCCCCACCCAAAAAAAATGGTCTATATGCGTAATATATTAGAAATAATATTTCCTAGCATAATTCAAAATTACAGCATAATCCCATGATAACTTAATGAGAAAGTAAAGATAAGCTGTAAAGTTGAGTTTACACCTGGATACGTCTTTGATGTTGTAATCCATACTTAAAAAGTTTCCGACCCACAAAATTATCTTAATGTTTTTTTTTTCTCAATCAATCAATCGAGAAATTAAATTGGTCTCCCCTTATAGACCCTTATTGAGGGAGTATGATTTGTTTTAGATTTATTACTGTTTTTCGAGTATATATTAATCCAGAACATTTTAATTTCTACAGTTTTTAGTCAGGTTCAAAATTGGATAATTTTTTCAGCACTTCATAATTATTTTAAACTCTTATTTGTATATTATGTAGCTTCAGAAGAATATTATAGCAACAGTGAAGACGATGAAAAGAACAAAAGACCAGCTAAATCTTTTAGTATGTTTTTTGGCTAAAATTCCAGTTTTTGCTAATGACATGTACATCTCTTTCAACCCATAAATTAAAAACTAAAAGTTATGATAATCATAACGTTTAAAAAAGATTTAAGAGAAAGTTTATGGGATTAATCTCATGTAGAAAGCGATTTTATATGGTCTGTGTTTAAGTTTTGTATCAAAAAAGATGTTTTCAACAATCAATAAACGTGTATCACAGCATAGCAATGACTACAACTGAAATTACCTTAAGTTTTTTGATGGCTACATCAATTGATTTTCCATCCCTCAACAATGCCCCTTTATATACTTCTGCAAATTCCCCTCCACCCAGTAACTTTCCAAACTTCAGATCCTTTCTGTCTAATTCATATGCAAACTCTTGCACAGCATCATCAACATCACTGTAAGTTGTCGGGTCAACGTAAAGTTTTCCATGATGGAGGAATCGGCCGCCACTCACTTTAACTAAAACAGTTTTAATTTGTAGCTTAAACTTTGTGTAATAATTCAAGAACCACAATATCTATTATATATATATAATATCTTTATATTAGCACTACTGAAGGTAAAAATATTTTTTTCTTGGTTCTAATGATTCGTTACAACATTGGTGATGAAAAGCTAACATTTTCAGATGGATTGCAAATATTTTTTCATGGTTCAATTTAAGTATAACCCCTCTATCTCATCAAAGTTTCATGTGTAATTCTATAAAAATTAATAATCAAAAATACTAAAATTTAACCCTTAGACTTCGCTGTGTGTTTAAGTTTTCAACCCTAGAGCATTTGACATTTTTTGCCTGTTTACAACAATTGTCATAGATCATTAGCTGCTGCTACTACGAATTTCATTGACCGCATTCCTGAAAGGTAAAACAATCTAGATCCTATGAAGACTAAATAAACTTTTGCTGAGTCAAAGCACATCAACAATGACATATTGATATCTAAACAAAGATGAAAATATGCAGATCGGTACTTTTAGTAACCCTAAATATCTAGTATTTCATCAAACCATTGAATCAGAAATGCAATGGAAACACAGAAATTTTAAATATAGTTAAATATATAAACACATATATACACACTACAGACTTTAATTCAAGTCTGAAAAAATTATTCTAGAGCAAAAGCAACAACCAGACAATCATAACATGTAATCAAAATAAAGTAATATACACACACACACACCAGAAATGGCAAATAAATCAGAAAAATATCCAATATAAATAATAAACAAACAAAAAAAAGATAACTTACTAAAATCAGAATCTGTTTCATATAGTTTTAGATCATTATCTGATATATTTTCAATCAGTTAGTTTTCTATTTTCATTTTCATAAAAATATACTATTTTGAAATCAATTTGATATCACCAATATTTTTCTTATTAAATCTAAAGCAGTTGATTCTGTTTCGAAATTTCATAAAAACTTCTTTTCAAAATTTTTTATCAAAAATACAGTCAATTTAGCTTTAGCTACTATCGTTTTTAATCTGATATCACTGTGTTATATATAATGTTTATTTCAAAAACTTGAAAGCATAAATAGTGCTCTTTTTAAGGCAAGAAATTCAAGACTTCAAATCAGAATTTAGTTGTTTTAGACAATCTAGGGTATTTAATTTGAAAAATATTTTCAGGCAAGGCCAACCATGGTAAGCCTTGCCTGTGGAAGATGGGGGGAAGGGGTAGGAATTCCCAATCATTACAAAAACAATGTTAAATTTCAATCTTGGCTAACACCCTGTTGAGTAATAATCTGTTGATTTAAACATAAACAAAGCTTATATTTTCTAAAACTAGAAGGATGAAGGAATGTTCTTCTAAAAAAGAAATTCTGAAAATGACATCACAAAACTCAAAGTGGTTGATAAACTATGGAAAATTACAAATATTTCCTATAGAAATTAACTTCCAAACAAGTTTTATAAAAGAGGATACATATAAATTTTCAAAGAATTGCCCTGAATAATGAGAGAAAATATATGTTAAATATACATACAAAAAAATCAAAGGTCTACCTTCACCACATTTGGAGTTATCTGCCCCAAAATAGACAGCGGTATTTTACGAAAAATACAAACAATTCTTATCATTACGCACTAATTTCTTGGCTGTTTTGAGTAAAAAATTTTTGATTTAAACATATATGAAGTATATATTTTTTGAAACTAGAAGATTGAAGGATTTTATATCTAAAACAAGATTTTGAAAATTGATGTCATAAAATTCAAAATGGCAAATAAACTATGGAAAATGATAAAAACATCATCTAATAATGCTTGATCAAGCTCTTCTTCATCACTACTAAAGCCTCCTATAGAAGAGTCATTCTCCACATTAATGTCAGTTTCCAAGCGGTAAGCAACATCTTGAGAGTGAATAGTTTTTTTGTTGCCATTATGAATATTTTCACTGTTGGCAGCCATTATGGCTGTAATGAAGCGTATGCTTATAATAAACAATACTGCACAGTTTAAATGTGATATTGGGCGATATCGGGCATGTAGGAACAGACAACACAATCGTTTCTATGAGAACAATATTTGGCTGTGTGGTGCTGAAAGAGTTAAGAGTTGTATAAAGAGTCAGGGGAAAATTTTCAAATTTTAGCAAGAAATTGTTTTACTCCCTTTAATTATTTTCTATATCTCGATGCAAGTTTTGACTGGTGTTATTAGTTTTAAATGATGATAAACAAACAATAAATAGCAAAGCTCAAACTTAAGATATCATAAATCTCAAACGATACCATTTTCAAATAGCATCTTGTGAAAGTTGAAAAGATGCCCTTTTAAATATTTTCCTTATGGGAATGAATTAAAGTGTTAAAATTTCCTTGTTCATTAGTAAATGGATCAAAGTTGTGTTGAAAATACTACAAAGATCAATCTTAGGGCCTCTCTTGTTTATTAACAACATCTTTTTTATTTCCTCTTGAAACGGATATCTGTAATTCTGTTGATGACAATACTATCTATGCATGCAGAACCTTCTTTTAAAGTTTCTGTAATCGTTTAAATAATGATTTATGTCTTATAAAATTTCTGGTTTCATAATATTTCATTGGTAGTAACTTCAGCAAAATTCCAGTGAATACTTTTAGGAAGAAACTTACATAATTTTAGCAAACAATTTCACTTTCTGACAAGTAAAGTTATATGAAGTTGATTGCTTAGTGTTTGTTTGGAGTTGATTGTTTATTGTATATTTGGACTGTGAGTATTGACTATAGTTTGAGTTTTTCAAGTCATATAAAAACAGTTTGCAATCATGCAAGTATTTTTGCCATTCTTAGAACTAGGCATGCATTGGCCATCTCAGAGGCTAATGATATTTTAAAGGCCTATATAATGCTTTATCTGTTCAACTGTCCAGTAATTTGGATATTTTGTAATAAGCCCTGTAATAACCTTATAAAAATTATCCATAAACAGGCGTTGAGTGCTGCCTATTATGATACATTTTTCAGTCTCTTTGATTTATTAATCCTTTAACAGTAACTGATGCACTATTACGTCAGTCCTGACCATGCAAAAAATGTTACTGATATCCTATTACACACACCAACTACTACTCCTTTAACAGCCAAATTGGCAAATAATATATATCAGTTGTCAGTAGAATTAGCAACAGAACCTTCTCTAATAATTTATGTAACTTTCTAGTCCAGGCTTGTCGCAATGTAATCACAACAGAAGATATCGCATAAATTCTGATAGTAAAAAATTGTAAAATATTTTTAAAAAAGGGGAGTAACAGCAATTCAAAAAAAAAACATTCACTGAGGAGTTTCAATCTTTCCAAAATCATAAAGGAATGAAAACTCTTTATGGTTTACTAAATAACGAGCAAGTCAATATATTACTTGAAACATTAAACTGACATTTTGACACTATCTGAAACAGATATAATAGATGACCGTCCATACGATACTGATGGTCTTTTTAAAATTGAAGGTTATCATTATGTTAAACTTAACCGCCCAAATGGTTTAGGAGGCGGATTCTCGATTTATGTAAAAGAAAGTCTAGAATGGAAACGATGGTCTAATCTCGAGAAACATGGCATAGAATGAGTATGGTTAGAAATATGTAACAAAAATACCAATAGTTTTCTAATTGGAACTGTTTCATCGCCCATCAGAAGGATTTATATTACCAAATTATACTTACCAAAAACATTTGACACCGATTTCAATCATGTAATTATGACTGTTTCGTACAGTAATGAAGAAATTTTAATAATAGGGGATTTGAAAGTTAATTATTTATCAAATTCTAGTAATAAGACCATTAAATCCACATTTACACTTTTTGGGTTTAAACAGTTGATAACAAGCCCAACACGAACAACTACTTCATTAATCGATGTAATTATTTCAAACAATCCAATATTAGTCATAAAACCTACTGTTTTCCTGCTCTCCTTGAGTGACCATGATATGGTTGCATTAGAAAGATGAACACTACCAAATATAACCCAAGAACAGTTAAATGCAGAAATTATAAATTTTATTCTTGACAATAAACGATCAAAGAATTGTCAAATACTGATTGGTCCGAACTTTACAAACTCACAAATATTAATATGGCAACCCAGGCCTTTAACAAAACACTGACATCGACATTTGATAAACATGCCCCAATCATCCCCAAAAGAGTCAAGGTAAACCATGTAAATGGATATCTGATGATTTAAAGTCTTACATGAACGACCGAGACAAGGCAATACGATTAGCTAGAAAGACTAAATATCAAACTGATTGGGAACGTCACAAAACGCTACGCAATGTTTGCAATAACAAAACCAATAGTGTAAGCAAATATAACACCAAAACTTATTGCAAGAAAATGCAACTAATCCTAAAGGATTTTGGAAAGCAATAAAAGCTATATTCCCAACAAAATCTAAAGGGATGTCAACAAAACCAATAAATATTGACGACAGAAAAAACAAGGTCAGGATTTTTTCTGAATATTTCAGTAATGTTGTCAGCTCGCTAAACGCAAGCACTTTCTTAACGATGAACCTTGTTTCGAAATATCCACGGTTCTATGGTAAAAGAACGAAAAGAATCTTTAAATTTACATATGTACCAAAGATATTTGTTGTAACGCAACTGCACACATTAAAACAAAACAAAGCCACAGGACTAGACAGTTTACAATCAACTCTAATTAAAAACTGTGCCGATGAAATTGCAAAACATGTATATTTTCTTGTAAATCTCTCCCTCAAAACGAGTATAGTTCCATGTTTGTGGAAGAAATTTGGTGCTGTATTTATAGACTTTACCAAAGCTTTCAACACTGCTAGCCATTGCATTATTGTTAAGTAAGCTTAAACCATACAGAATCGAAGGAAATGAACACCAGTGTTTCACAGACATGTTTGGTAAAAAACAACTCCTTGAAGTCGATAATACAATGAATGAAATTTCTCTTCTGTGTAAAGTACTACAGGGGTCTATATTAGGCCCACCTCTCTTTATTCTGATTCTGAATGACCAATCTGAACGTTAAAAACACTGCAAAGTAGTGATTTATACAAATGACACCATGATTTATTATCCGTCCAACAATGAAAGAGAAATCGAAAAGAAATTAAATGATGATCTTATTAACTTTTCTCAATATTTCTGTGAAAACAAACTTTTCATTAACTTTAAAACAGGTAAGACAGAGAGTTTACTCTTTGAAACTAGCAAACAACTAAATAACACATATAAAAAACTAGAAGTTTTATACAATGGTAGTCAGGTATCAACAAATATAAATATCTTGGAAATATCTTAGATAGCAGTTTGACATTTACACATAAGTTAAAAATTTATACAAGAAAGCGAGTGGCAGAATGCACCTTTTGTTTAAGATAAAACTGTTCCTAACAAATGAAGCATCAAACAAGTTTATGTGTACACAATCCTACCCATTCTAACATATAGTAGAACTGTTCACCTAAACAACACTGGCACTCAAAAAAATCAATTGAAAGACGTGCTGAATCAATCATAGCAACTTCCGTTAATGCACGATCTGAAGTTTGTAAAACTGTGCAAAAATGCATTGACTGTGACACTTGTGACAATTTTAAAGGACATTTTAGCTTCAAACACATTCTATACAGACACATAATAACTGTTTTATGGTCAAACTACCAAAAGCTAATTTACAATTTGCCAAAAACAGTTTCTACTTTACAGGTGCAAAAACCTATGTCTTCCTATAAATAATGTGAAAAATATCTTGCAGAAAGGAATTTATAAATTTACTAAATAGTCACAAATTTTAAACAATATTTTATTTTATTGCCTATATAT
>JAUZNK010020280.1:8188-20974 GCA_035046665.1 Euphysa ruthae
AAAAAAAAAAAAAAAAAAAAAAAAAAAAAAAAAAAACCTTAACATTATTACTGAAAGTTATATTAAACAAACCTTGAAAATAAATACCCACATGCATCCTTTACTTTTAAAACTACACCAGAATAGAGATCTACTTAGACTGTTAAAATATCATGTTAATAAAGCCAACTTAAATAATTCTGCAATAAATTTGTTCTTCTGTTGAAACACTTTCTTGTCGTTTTATAACCAAAAATGAAGACTTAAATAACACATAATCAGGATGTTTCTATTAAACTTTCTGTTTATTACAATTGTGAAATAAGAAATATTATGAATATATTTTTATATTGAATCCCACTAAAAATTGAGCTATATAGAATAATTGAATTGTCACTCAAAATAAGTTTACAAATAATCATCAAGAACGCATTTGAATATTCACAGCGTCAAATAATTACAAGCAACTAAATGAATAAATTTAGTTGGTAATTTCTTTTTCCATTTTTACACTTAGAAAAAGTATATAAAAAAGCATCTGGAAAGAATAACAGGAAATTACATGGGTGGTGCAGATGGTGGTGGTGCAGAGGTAGCTGTTTCATAAGCAGGTGGCGCATAATTTGGTGGCATTTCACCTAAAAAAAAATCATAACTGTTTAATTAATAATTACTTAACCTAGAAGAATTAAACAAGTTATTAAATAAATGACATAAACAAGCCTATTAAATTCCTTCCTAATGAATGAATAAAAGATATATTAAAAAGCAACAACTAAAATTTGAATATAGAACCCCAGAAGAATTAAAATTATTTAAATAAAAACATCACAATGTCAGATATAGAACAATATTGGACCTCATATGATGTGAAAATTTTATACTAAAATAAATCAGGAAAATGCTTTATATTTTGATTATTAACAACACAGTAGGTTCATTACTATTTAAAATCTGAAATTCTAATATCATGCAATTTATATGATTTGAAGTATATTTATGTGTTTTAAAGAGTAATTAAAAATAAGCAAATTTGTGGTAAATGCCTTTATTAAACCATATAAACCTGTACATCAAATAACACCAATATAACACAGACTATTAGAAAATTTAAAAAAGACATAAAAAATTTCCACAACAAAATTCAAAAGGGCAGATGAAATGACGTAATTTTTAGTGTATTTTTCTTTTCTTTTTTTTTCTCTTTTTTTTTTTTTTTTTAATACTTCTAGAATGTGAAGTAACAAATATCAAAAGTTTGTACGAAAAAAAGTTACCCACATGTATTGAGAAGCTTTTTCAAAAATTTGGTGATCATAAATATCATAGTTCAAGAATAACCGATCAAAGCGTAACAGAAGGTTTTGCAAAAATTTGGTGATCATAGATATAGTTCAGAAATAACAGCTTAAAATGTAACAGATTTTATGGCAAATTCAGTTTTTCAAACTAATATATTATAGAAGAGCCCCAGGTTTGGTTCTGGCGTACTTAACAATGTATGGTAAAATTTGCTATCTTCAGAAAATTAAAGGAAAAAGTAAGAAATTTGAAGGATACGGGCATCGATCCCCGTACCACTCACATGCTAAGGGAGTATTAACCTAGAACTTCTACACAATGCATGTTAGAAAAAAATCATTTTATTATGGCATCGTTTTATTTGTCCATTGTTTAAAAACGACCGATCAAAAACAATATTATTGCTAAACCAACCAATGAAAACCTTTGAAATATTTATATTTTTAAATATTTATATCGTTCCGTCAAGTTGTTTTTTGTTCTTCTGATGGTAGTTGGTAAAGCGGCAACCAATGAAAATGCTTGATTAAAAAATGTATAAAATAAATGTAAGGATTGTTACACTTTATATTTAAGAACATTGTCATTATCTATATCTCTATGCAAAGAGACAATATCAAATAGTCTTTGTCTTTTTTTCTATTGGCTTTTTATCTAACTTTCTATTGATACCAAAATATAACCGATTTAAAATTGTAGCCATAGCAACAGTCTATATGTATCGTTCCTGAGGGAACAATTTTAAGTGGTGCATTACGAAAATTTAAAAGAAAGAAAATTTTAAAATTATAATTAATTGCAGTAATAAAATTATATAGACTTGTAATAATTTAAATTAATAAATAAATTAATAATTTTGATAAATAAAATCATTCTTAAAGAGTATAGCATGAAGAACAAAAACTGTTGATAATCTTAAACGCCCACTGAAATACTGGTAAGTATTTACTCAGCAAGGTTGTCTACCATGCCCTTAATCATTGTTTGATAATCACCTAGATGTGAAAATAACCAAATCATTATCACAGAAAAGGTTATTTTGGTTAAGAAGTAAAAAAATATAACAGTCAAGATATTTTTAATTAAAGGTAGGATATTAAAGTTATTGGTGTTGCATAATTTTTATTAAGAATCTGATAGGTAGGTAGTATTGCTTTCTCAGTTCTTCCTTGTTGGTTAGATGATAGCTAAAAAGATAGATTCTATGATAGGTTAGTAAATAATGCAAATCAGTTTGGAAAAAAAAAAGCTTTTAGTTATTGGTGAGGAGTTAAAGAATTATTTTGGCAAAAATGATGAAGAATATGTTGAAATTTTGAGATTTTAGTTACGGAGGTAAAAATAGTGAGGAAGAAAGTATTCTTGAGCTTTGCACAATTTTTAGCATGCATGTGGGTGATACTTATAAGAGCAAGAGTTATTTATTCACATTTGAGTGCTCTAAGATTAAAGAAAATTTCAACTGATGAAAAGATTATGTATATTCCTAGTGAAAAATGAGTCTTTTGCATTATTAAATTGATGGCTAAATCATGTGGTGCATGTAGGTTAGATACAGGTAGTAATTCTATGTTTTTCAAATTTTGGGTACATAAAGTGACGTTGCAGCCTGACATAAAAAGCTGAAGTGGCAACTGTAGCAGTACATTGTGGTGACTAGAATTTAGATGCTGTGGAAAATTTTTTTTATCAAGGTGAGAAAATAACGGCCAAATATATGTATTTGGCATTCTTTTGTTTGTAATCTGTCATATTAATCAGATAGAAAATTTTATCTTGGATGGTTAAAAAATCATTAAAACAAATATGATATACCTTGTTATATAGGATGAATTTTTCAATTTCATGTTTGAGAATTCTTTTTTGTTCTACCTCCCTCTACTTAACTGTGAAAATCATTTTTTTGATTTATATGATATTTTACTCATTGCTATTGTCATGGCGATCATCCTCATCATTAGCTGTTACGCTTGTATTTCCAGGCTAATCTATCTGATAACAGCTGATAAACAGAACGTTGCATAATTATGCTGAATTACTAATTTATAAGCAACTTTTTTGTGTATGAAAAAATTTAACATGTCAATGTAGGTAAAATGATAACTTTTAACATCATTCTAGAGGCTTTGAAAGTGGATCCAATGAAATTTCAAAAAAAAAACCTAAATTGTAAAACAGATTCATGAATACTATGTTAATTTTAAGATGCTATTTTTGAACCAAATTTGATCAGTTTTAAAGACCTGGGACAATAGAAAGAGAATTTTCGGCCAGTAGTTATAAAATTTGAAGTTTGCATAAAGGTTTGCAGTTTGCTTACAGGTTTGAAGCTTTCTTATTTACTCCTTTAACAATATGATATAAAAAAAGTATTAAATACCTTTTAATTGAGCAGGAACTGGGTACTGATCAAATACTGGTGGAGGGTATTGCTGACCACCCACAGAAGTGTTTTGCTGACCACCCACTGAAGGGTACTGATTACCGTTCAATAATGGGGTATACTGGCCAGCAGGAGGTGGATATTGTCCTGATTGAGGTACATAGTTGCTAACACCAGGAGGAGGATATTGTGTACTCTGTGGAGGAACTATTGAAGCTTGCGATGGGTACTGTGCTCCCTGTGGATAAGTGACGTGTTGTGAAGGGTAAGCAGCAGCAGTAGATGGGTAACTTCCAGATATGGGGCCCGCAGCAGAATAAGTAGTAACACCAGGTCGGGCTGCACCTTGCTTAACTAAATCATCCAAGTATCGCCTTCTGAACAATATCCCAGCAGCTATCATAAACACACCAATAATCAAAAATATGGGTCCTGCAATTTTAGTATTTTTAATGCTTCGCAATGTAGCTTCCCTGTCGTCTTTGCAGAAGGAGCATCCCTGAGCATCATGTTCTGACCAAAATGGCGTGTGAAGATATCCATACATTGTCATGACGAATCCTATAAACATGCTAATGATTCCAAATGTAATGAGAGTACAGTATTTTGTACACATAATGGGCATGTATTTCACAATAATTTATTTTTAAACTAAAAGAATAAAAACTGCAAGTGGGCAAATTAATATCATTTAGTTATCGAAAGGGTTTTTGCTTGTAATGCTTCAATTTTAATGGTGATCACAACCTTTTCCAATACCAAATTCCAGAACATATCAAAAAAAATTTGAGAAAAAATTATTTATGCATGTTAATATAGAAATGCTTTTTACTATTTCATAGAAGCAGACACAAAAACAGGATAAACCACTTTAAACTAAAACAAACAGTTTAATAATGGTACGGTATAGTTCTGACAGTTAAACAAAAATTTTTTCTTCAAGAGAAAAATGGATTAACCCACTGCTTCTACTTCATCCATTAAAATTGAGAAAAGCTGATATTGAAATGGATAAAACACCAAGGACCATTTAATTCAAGAAAAGTCAATTGATTAAATTAAATTGTAGGATATTTCAAAGACAAAAAATGATATAACAAAAATATCAAACTTTGTCTTTTAATAGCTCAAAATAATTGGTCCGCAAAAAAGATCTTCAGAAAAAGCCAGGTTAATTAAGTCCTGTCATGACATATTGAAAATCATAGCCTGGTTTCTTTATTTATCTGCACTACTTTAGTATTCTTCCAAAATTTATAAAATTTTCAGAAACTAGTTTTGTGCTGTTTTTCTCACATAGTGAATTAAAATAATATGGTCATTAATCCTTCATTTACTATTTTTTTGGAAAGAAAAATGTGTAAACATTTTTTGAATAACAGGTTCAATTTTTACTTGCCTAACTTTATAGTCTACTAAGTAATTTTTCAAATGCTATATTTTTTGCTTTGATTGCCCATGCACTACCAAGGTTTTAGTCGTCACTCTGATGGTATGGGTCAGAAATTTTTCTAAATTTGGAGAAGGAATTGTGATATGTAACATGTTAAAATCTTATAAAAAGAGGGAGATTTGATTTACTGCGAGATAACTCTTTTTTAAAAAGGGATAGGACAATTGTAATTTTAAATTGTACAATAGTGTTATATCATTATACAAATTCATAAAATGACGCATATCAGTGGTATGTATTATTTATCTAAAAATTGTTAACAAAATAAAGTCAAAGCTGAAAACAAATAATTTAGTGACTAGAAATTTTTTTAAATATAAAATAGCATGACTATTACACTCTAATAACCTTCACTACCATGACATTATAAATATAGAGAACAAATAAAACACCAAAATATTAAATTTAAAAAAAAGCATATAATAAAAGCAATTTGTGATTTCAAAATTTAGTTAAGGTGGTCATCACCTATGAAATTTCAATAAACACTTGAAAACATTTGTTTCATTATACTAGCAATACTTCTCCTAAATATCCTTGCAAAGTATTTTTTCGAATTTCTACCGAAAGATAGGTCAAACCAGCACTTTAACATAGGTAGGCACTTCTTAAATTGCCTCGCAACTTTGGTTGTTAGGTACTTTTCGGCTAAGAAAACTATGCCATGATTTCAAACATCATAGCATTTGAAACCAGTACATTTAAGCGTTCTAAAACCGTTTCAGCTTCTTTTTGGGTGTCTCAAAACACCCAAATGATGGTCCGCATAATCAACTTAGGAATAGCACAACTTTTTCTATGATTTTATGTGTTTTTAGACAAATTTTGGGACAAATTTTAGTTTTTGATGTTTATTTTCTTTGTATTCTTTGCTTGTTTATACTTGTTTGTATTTAGATATTAAAATACATAAAAAATGGTTAAAGCCAGGCCATTGAAATGAAAAAATCAACAAAAGCGAAATAAAACTTGTTTTGCAAATTTCACATGTTCTTTTAACCAAACTGCAGCATCATCTGAACCAAATAAATCAAACCCTTTATCATTACTGCCTTAATTACTTCACCCCCAAGATCACCAGGAAGCCCCCAAGATCATCAGGAAGTTACCACATCAATGCTGTGTCATCATCACCACAAACCGCTACGATTGCTGCACCAATAAGGTCTTTTATAAGACTAACCAATAATATTGAGGACAAACTGAAAAACTGTATTTAATTCAAACAATAATAAACGTATCACACAAAGTTCTTCTGTACAAATCGGGCTGAGAAAAAAATCAACCAGAGCCATAGCAACTGGTTATAAAATTATTGACATGAAAATGATTAATAATTCTTTAAAAGAAATTAAATGTACAAATTCCTAACATCATTTACAACTAAAAGAAGAACCCCGATACAAAAATGATCTTGCTAAGAAATTAATAATTTGCTGTACTTTTAGCAAGAAAAGTAATTCTTGAGTTCTTTTCAAGTGAGCCTGTTAAGAATGAAAATAAGGGGAAAAACCTTTTGATAATATCAAGTGTATTTATGCTTCACAGTCACTTGGTCATGCCAGAATACAATCTTTCTTATCTTCAATGGATTTATCTGCCTCTATCGGATCAAAATCACATCAAGTCGTTCTTAAGTCACTGACTAAAAAATCTGTCGATAATATAATCATGCTGCAAAGTGACTAATCGAAATTAGAAAGCTGTGAAAAAATTGAAACAACTTCTCAAAGAAAGATTATTACAAATGCAGGTATTACTATTGACGGTACATGGCAACAACGTGGCCATTGTTTAAAAATTGGTATAGTGTTCATCATATCTATAAGAACTCGCTGGTCAAGTGTTAGACTATACTGCAAAGTCTACATTTTTTCATGCTTGTCAAAAACACCATAATGAGGACAAAAACTCAAACAAATATAAAGTGTGATATGGAAACCATTCCAAAGCATGTCATATAAATCACACTGGTTACTCAGGTGAAATGGAAACAGCCAGAGCCATTGAGATATTTTTGCCTTCAATATCTGAATGCTCACTTCATTAGGAATGGCAATACTGGTTGCTTTGGCAAGGTAACAGCAAAATATAAAGAAGTGCACAGAGGATTGTTGTAAAAGAAAAATTTTTAGGATATATTCAAAAAAGAATGGGAACAGGTTTGCGTGATTATAAAAATAAAGCAGGGAATAAAAGACGGAAAAGGACCCAGTGGGAGAAATCGTCTAACTGACCAAATAACTGATCGAATCCAAAATTATTATGGTGAAGCCATTAGCAATAATTCAGTTGATTTAGAAGGTAGGGAAAAGGCCATATGGGCTACATTTCATGACATGACCAAAAACACTACTATACCGGTTTTGTCTGAATAATACAAAGTCTTGATATACTATTGGAGAGATAGATCATTATATGACAATAGCAAACGCTTACCAGAGGTTTTTATTGGGGAACTAAAACCAATATTTGCAAAATTGACATCATTGGATTTCCTAAAGCGATGTCTTCAAAGATACACCCAAAACCAAAATGCATCAATATTGTGGACCGAATGCTCTAAGAACAAGTTTTATGGTAAAACAAAAGTTTACAACACAACTTTAATTAGATCGAAGCTTTCCCATTCCAACACCATGCATGAAGAGTTATTTTCAAGCAATCACACTTATGAACCTAATTTTAAATAGTACATCAGTTTTTTTTTTCTTTTTTTTTTTTTTATGAAACTTCAAGGTAGCACTGGAAAAAAAAACTTCCAAAAATTGTAAAATGAAATATAGACCAAAATCTTATATACAGACTTAAACGAAGTAGAGATTAAGAGCAGACAAATAGACATCAATTCATAAATTTCTTGCCAATAACCACCAGTTTAACAAATATAACTATTAGGTGTTTAGTAAGTTTTTGGTTACTGAATGAGGAATAAAGTTCTTTATGGAGAAGTTTGCACAACCATAACATCTATTTTGAAGGACCAGGTGGTAGAGAATCATCATAAGAAGGTGGACGATAGCTTGGTGGCGGAGATTTCATAGCAGATTTTTCTAAACAAAAATTAAAATACAGAAAAAAAAATCTTAACCCATAGAGTCTGAAACACGTAAATGTGAGTTTACGCTAGATCCATAACATGCAAATGCTCACTTTTAGACATAGGTTTACTATATGTTGTATACCAGTGAAACGATAGTAGCTACAGCCAAATTGACCATGTTTATAAAAAAATTGTGAAATTTTCATATAGAACCAGCTGCTTTGGATATAATAAGAAAATGATTGGCAGTAAAAAATTGAATTCCAAATTCTATATTATAATGAAAATTAAAAGTAGAAAACTGATTTTTTTTTTCTAAAACTAACCAGAGCTAATAGATTGAAAATATATCCGATAATAAAGTATAATTACATTAAACAGGTTCTAATTGTAGTAATGTACCTCTTTTATTTTTACTGTAAATTTACGGGTTTTTTGACTTTTTGACCCAAAATCATGACTTTTAATTTTAGATTTTTATGCGATTTTTGATTTTTGAAAAACAGATACACTAATCTAACCAATTTTTTCTGTTTTGGGATCTACATTGTATTATGTTTCAAGAATGGGGTCAATGAAGTTTTCAGTAGCAGCGGTTAATAATCTATAAAAAATTTTTTTAAACAGGCAAAAACTATCAAAAAGTATAGTTAAAATCATACCACATAGCGGAGTCTAAGGGTTAAATAACCTAATTGTAAACTGTCAATGGATAAAGAAAGCCAAAATATTTTGGCTATTCCTTTAAATAGTGTTAATAAAGCTATATTAAGTTAAAATGAGTTTAAAAGGAAATTTTGGTCACTCATACAATCATGTTAAAGTAAAAAAAAATTATTGAGTTTGGAAAATTTCATTTGAGTACAAAAAAATTAATCCTAACGATAATGTATTTACACCAATTAAGAAAAATTAACATTATTTTGACAGTCTACACTTTAAGGATCCGATCTTCAAATACA
The DNA here is from genome assembly GCA_035046665.1 of Euphysa ruthae. Classification (NCBI taxonomy): domain Eukaryota; kingdom Metazoa; phylum Cnidaria; class Hydrozoa; order Anthoathecata; family Corymorphidae; genus Euphysa; species Euphysa ruthae. The sequence goes on from JAUZNK010020280.1 coordinate 17,311, forward strand.
AAAGAATATCAACCCTCAAAGATACACAAAAACACATAGCGTCAATTAAGGAAAAATTAAAACCAGTACCCAAAACAGTCTAGACTAATAAGACCCAAAATATACAATTGGGTGTCACTAACAATCAAAAAGTTATAATGATTTTCGAATCTGACAACAGTAATTGAAGAAAATTAAAACTTTAATTTTGAACTAATTTTGAATCAATATCAATATAAATCAAATCAAAAAAAATCTATTTCATACTCTGAGTTTCACAGCATCTCTGTCGATCTTCGTAAAATTACTAGCCAATTCCAAAATAAATCAAAACACGATATACAAAAAATAAGAAAATCCAACAAAACATTTACACTTGTCAACAAAACGAGCCATTGAGAGAAAAATACAAAAAACTTTTAAATGACACAACAACAGCTAAATATAAAAAAAATAAAAAAATAAAGATAATCAAAAAGGTTGGTAAAAACTTATTAAACGACAGCGATGCTCTTGATCGCATAGTAACAAATGGAGTCAACCTGCCTTTCATAACATTAAAATATCTTAAGCCAAACTTTGACATTAACCCTAAAGTAAGACTGAGTTATCCAGCAAAAAAAAAATTAGGACGCAAATTATTCTAGACAAACTAAACATTTGCCTTCAAATTACGGGTAAAAAATGTCAATCGAAAAAGCACAGACAATATTCTCAATTGGTACTTGAATAGCCCAAATAAAAGTTCCAAGACCTTCATAATATTTGATATTAAAGAATTTTATCCCTCAATTTCGCCAAATTTAGTAAGTAATGCCTTAAAATTTGAAGTGAAATACAATAGTTTATCAACCCATGAAAGAAAAATTTTATTACAATCCCGTAAATCATTATTGTTTAGCAAAGATACAACATGGATCAAGAAAGCAGATGGCTTATTTGACGTAACAATGAGCACTTATGATGGCGCAGAAGTATGCAAACTTGTAGGCAACTTAATCTTAAAACAACTAGAATAAGTTATTCCACTAAAAAATATTGGGCAATATCGGGACGATGGACTTGCCATATTAAAAAAGTAGAGTCGACCAAAATCTGAAACGCTTAAAAACATATTCAAAAAATGTTTATAGAAAATGGCTTAGAAATCGAAATCCAATGCAATAATAAAGTAGTTAATTTTCTTGATATAACACTAAATACCCACCCAATATATTAAAAAATATTCCAAAATCCATTGTAAAGCGCCTCTCCAAGCATTCATCAAAACAAGAAATTTTTAACAACAGTAAAACACAATGTTTATTATTTAATATTTAATAAAAGTAAACCACAATTTGAAGAAGCCCTAAAAACGAGTGGACATAATTCCTAGCTTAAATTTTTACACCCAAAAGAATCATCAAGAAGGAATCGACCACAAAAAATCATTTGATTTAATCCACCGTATAGCAAAACAGTATCAACAAATACAGCCAAAAAATCCTAGACCTCATCTACAAACATTTCCGGCCCAACCATAGTTTCAGAAAATTTTCAATAAAAACAACGTAAAAGTAAGCTACTGTTGTATGCCAAATGTGAAAATGATTACAATTCTACATAACAAGCAAATACTAAACTCCAAAACACAAGAAATCGACTGCATGTGCAATTGTACTAATAATCAAAATTTTTCTCTGAAAAAAAAATTTTTTTCTTGCAAAGAATATTTCTTATCAGGTTACTACATCTTCTGCTGCTTCCCCAGAGAATGAAAAAGTATATTTCGGAATTTCCACCACGCCATTTAAATTAAGTTATGTCAAACATAAAAAATAATTTGCATTCAAAAAATATAAAAATGGCACATAGCTTTCCAAAGAATTTTGGAACATAAAACACTTCCTGTTATCAAATGGAAAATAATCAAACATTGCAGTCCATAGTCCCCATTGACTGGAAAATGCTCACTTTGTTTTTCGAAAAAAAATCTGGTTTGTTTCATCAAAAATAAATAATTTAAGTAATTTGGTGTGAACTTAGTAATCGAAACTTTAATCGTCAGAATGAACAATTCAATATTTTGAAGCTAATGAAAACAATGAAATGAAACACAAACAAATTACACATTAATTAAAATAAATCACTGCAGCATAATGTTGAATTTTTTTCTGTTTTACATTTTAAAATTTCATATCCTTTTTAGTTCCATTAACTTGAATGTATTCATTAAAACTTGCTATCAGCTAATGATATTTTTATTTAGTTGTGATCAAATCTAAAGCTCCTTATTAGGAGAAAACCTTTTTTCACGATGTTCAGTCCATATTTAGGGAGGGACCTAGAATTCTTAGTGTGTTTGTTTTTAAATAGGTCACATAATTGTTTCTTTAGTCTTTTAACCTCAAAAATGAAAATGAAATTTTAAAAACTTAAAAAACTTTTTAAAGTAACATTTTTTATGGGAAACCAAAATTTTTTATTAGAATTATAAAAAAACACAATAAGATTTAGTTAAACCAAAGTTAATTTCTTTCAATAAAGGAAATCTTACCAGAACTAAAACCAAATATTTAGTCAAATTGCAATGCAATGTTTATGCCCTAACTGACAGACAAGACCCTCAACAACAAATTTCAAGTGAAATTTTTTAACATCTATACCAATATTTGAAAGAATATGAAATTCTTGAGACAACCAATGCACAAAAACAATGACCTTTTTCAACCTGGTTCAAGCTTCCAATGAAATATTCAAATATAATACAAACATTCCATCACAGAAAATTAAAATTAAAATTAGAACTTAATTTCTAGAGATTTTTGGAAAAAAAAAGATTGACATTTTAGAAACTCAATAAAATGGTAGATAACACAAAACAAAACATTTACCTTTACCATACAGGATGTCTTAGCCTTTATATAAATTTGCGCTTTTTCTGCTTTCACAAGCCCAGAAATAACTGATGGCACTTTAGATACTATGCTTTTTACAAACTTGAAATTTGTTAGCTAGTTATGCAGTTAAGAAAACTGAAAAAACAACAAATTATTGGTTTTTATTATATTACTTATAATAATATGTTAGCTAGTTATGCATTTAAAAAAACTTAACAAACAGTAAACTCTTGGTTTTTATTATATTACTTATAATAATGATAATCAAAGTAGTGATTTTATTTTAATCATGTGGCAAGCTTTTCTTTGTTTTAAAAAATAGCTGCAAAATCTAAATCTCAATAAAGAAAACCAGCACATAGATCAAATAAAATAAAACACATATTGCACTGACATTATATTTTTAAATGTTCATTATCTGAAATATGAATAGATTCTAAAAACAAATCTATTAATTAGTAAGGCTTATTGTATGATATATATATATATATAAAGATATAAATCTTGATATTTAATGAAAGCGCTTCAATTTATTAAGAAATGTCTTTAAAGTTTGCATTTTTTTATAGAAAATTCTACTCACCGTTAGATGGCAGAGGATATTGAGCAGCAACTGAAGTGTATTGTGTAGCAACTGGAGGATATTGTGCAACAAAAGGTTTGTAAGGACCAGCAGCAGGTGGGTATTTACCTCCAGCTTGAGAAAATTGACCATTAACTGGTGGAGGATGTTGACTTGTAACAAGTGGGGCATATTGACCACCAACAGGTGGAATATAACCAGAAGGAGCAGTCTGTTAATATGA
>JAUZNK010020291.1:0-20974 GCA_035046665.1 Euphysa ruthae
CCCACAGCTACTATCACATTGTTTACCTCATTATCAATAACACTTTCACTTTGTTGTTTGCCAAAACCTTCTTCATGGTCTTTTTCTTCAATTTCAAATTCACTAATCTCTTGTTCTGAATCACTGTCTGATAGTAAATCATCATAGTCTATCCAATTTAAAATATTATTTACAGCATCTTCATTTCTAATACGATTGCGAATGGGATAACTTTTTCTAGACGCCATATTTTCACCAATTTTCTACTGTTAAAAATGGCTGATATTGAAATATGTTTAGTTCTATGAAAACTGCAGTGTCATGCTCTTAAACCATTAGAATTGACTTATTTATTTTTTAGGCTTACTCAGCAAGAATTTTTAGTTTACAGCAATTATATTTAGATTTATTGCTGTTTAATTTTTGTTTATAAGACTCGGCTCGCAGTTTATTCGTAAGATGCTGCAGCTTCTGGCGCTGAATGAGTTAATTCTATTTAATAATAAGATTTAATTTCAAGCTGTAATAACAACATTTTTATAAAAAATTTTTACATTTAAGATTTTAACTTAGTTTGGTCAACTTATAAAGTTTCTCATTGGAAAACCATCTTAGATAAAAACACCTAGAACTTTTTTAAAAATTATTTAACTGTTTTTTAATTACCTACTAAATGGTTTAAATCACTTTGCTTATGATACATGCGCTTCCTTATTTTGGTACTACAAAAATTTGTGGTTGTGTAGCCACAAATCAAAAACTTTCCGAATTTTAAACCTTTCTGGTCTCAGCTTAAATTGTCAGTGTTTCTAGGCCCAATATCATGTTTTCTGACCTAATTTACTTAAATGGCTATAAAAACTGAACTACTAAAGAAAGTGAATTTTTTAAAAAATTCAAAAAATAAATATGAAGATTGTTACTTCTATCTTCATCTTAACAATCTATTTAGATTGTTAAGCAAATGTCAAACAAAGCAAATGAAAAAACTTCAAGTGAGAACCTAAAATTTGCGTAAAACTGTATGGAAAAGCAAAGCAGTAAGCATAAGACTAACTTGATCTAATAAACAATAACAATAGAAAAAGACTAACAAAATGATCAACATAAATGTCACTAATGCATATATATTATATTATCACAACATCTTTATCAAAAGATTTGTTGTATATAACCTCAATTGTAAAGAAAAATATTTAATTTTTCTTTCCTTACAACAAGTTGGAAATTTCAATCCATCACTTGGTTTCAAGTTTTTTAGCCATGCTTCCATCACAATAAAAACCGCACTGGACTTCGAATGATTCAAAAATGCCTCCCACATTGCTAAAAAATATACTTTTTTGTAGCTGCCATTTCATGAAAAATCAAACAACAGCCATTTTTTTACAGAAAATGCTATTTACAAGCAGTTAGCGATACGTTATGGCAAAATTTATCTGTAAGTAATAATTTCAAAACAATATCAAACATTAATGTGGTGTACTAGAAATGAAAACTACCTTTGAGGCATAGCTCGATTATCAAATTCATTGTGCAACTGGCCTTGAGAATCCAGTTTACACGATTCTCAAGGTCAGTAGCCACAAGATAAGTAGCCACAACTTATTTTACTAAACAAGGCTATTCCTTAAATTGTTAATTTTTAAATTAGCCAATTAATATAATGATAACCGATTAAGATTTTCACGAATATCACATCTGAAACTCAACTCATCTGGATTCTAAATAGATCCTTGATGAACCTCAAATTCTCAGATGTTTGGTTTTTAAATCAAATATTGATAGTAAATTACTAAGCTATGGTTTGTGCATGTTACGGGTTTTTCTATAAGGATTCTCCATTTTACCTTTAAAATAAAGGGTATATAAAGGTTATACCAAATATATATAAAGTTAAAGCCTTAAATTTAAAGATTGTTCAAAGAATATTTTTTTCTCAAACATAGCTTGTTTGCAAGGACAAAAAAAAATTTTGTATTTTGTATTGCACTTTAAGGATTAAATCTCATCTACATAAAAAGTTACAAATATGATTTGAATTTTGTCTTAAGAAATCCTTTGATTAAATTTAGCGGCAATAAACGACATCTTTCCCAAATACCTATTATGTTATTTCATACTGTGTCTTCAATTTTTGTGTTAAAATCTATAAATTAGATAAGTTACAATTTAGTCACAAATTATGATTGCAGTATCCCAACTACTTGAATTTTGTTATGTTTGAATTGTGTCATTTATTTTGACCGAGAAAAGATAAAATAATTATAAATTTGATACCAAATAGTAATGGCAACATTTTTTTAATTTACACATTTAAAATTTAAAATTAAATTTTTCAGGTAATAAACAATTTTATAAGAGAATGAAGTTTCTCATCGAAAAACGTATTTTGATAAAAAATTCTTGCATCGTTTAATATTTCTAAATTTGCATTTTTTTAGCAACACACTTCACTTTTCACACACATATATATACAAAGAAATATTAATATAAAAATATTGGATGGGAGACTTGGCTAAACAGAGGGTGATACATTAATTTAATTTGAGCGTTATTATAAGTTGTTATATCGAGATCAAACTCCGATATCCTGCAGCTGGGGGTATGGGAAAATTTTGAGTATAATCTACCTTGAGATCGTTATATAAGGCATATTTAACCTTTCAAATTGTTAATTCAAATCATTCTGTAGGTTACTTCACTCTTCCGTTTTTATTCTGATATTGAGGTTATGTAACTTTAAATATTTAAGGTGGAGACTTTGTGTAAACGACACAAAGACAGTAATATAATATCTTTCATTTTCTTCCATTGGCTATTGCATAAGATAATTTGGTATGAAGTAAGTTAAAAGCCATGGTTTCCAAAATACATTTCTTAAATAATTTTCTGTAACCATTTTTATTTAACCTAACATAAAACTAAATTACTTATTGTGTCTAGCTATCATACTTCTATAATTTATCCTTCCTTCCCTAAGCCCTTTTGTTTAAGAACTAAGCATCGCTGGGCAAAAATAATCTTGTAAAACATAGAGTTGATATGTTGTCACATAAAATCGAGGTTACTCAGAAGTGCCAATAAAATAACCAAGCGAGACAATAAAAACACTGAGCTATATGATAATATATCGTAACAAATCACTTTTTAAAGTATAATTCCAATGGATAATCTGATAACCTATAAAAAGAATAGACTTTTTGAATAAGTAGTAAAACATATAGATCTTAAATCTAATTTGGGTGCCCAAATTAGATGTCCCAAAAATCGGTATACCACCATATATTTTGGGCTGTATCACCATCCAAATGTAATAGCCAATGGAAGAAAACATAATTCTAAGAATCATTAATGCTAAATATGCTTTATAATTTAACTCATAAAAATGAGTTAAAAATAAAAAAAAATAACATAAAAAATACTAACATAAAATTTTAATTTAATGGGATTACAAATATATCAAATATTTTGATAAAAAAATGACGGAGATGAAATTTTTTAAAGTGCAATTTACAAAAAAAATTTTACTTTTTTAAACCCAAGTATATTAAATGTTTCCCACGTACTTTGGATGATTTTTGGTTTTTGCTAGCCATCAGAAAAATGTGATAGGTTGCTAAGGGGAGTATTTAGTGTTAAATTACATTTGACTTTTCGTATTTTCACTTACGATTCGATTCTGCTATAGTTGATCCTAATTCAAGAATGTAATTTTATTGATTATTTATTTTTAATTGCTTAAACGTGTAGTTTTGACATTATTTTACATTATTAATAAATTGTTGTAAATATAGTATTTTGTTACAAGTATAATGTTATTACAAATGTAATATTACTGATATTAAAATAAAATATTATAGTTAAAAATATAGCATTATTACGAAAGTGTAGCAAAAGCCCTTGCTTTGTTCACTAATTTTGTTTTCAGAATCACTTAAACCGCAGCTTAAGACAAATTAATTGCTCGCATTTAGATCAAAACTTTTTACAGCCATATTGATTTTTAATCTCAAGTCGTTTTTTGACTGTCGAAATCCAAGACCATTGGTGTTTGCTGGTAGGGTTATTGACAGATATTTTTTTGGAACAATATTTTTATTTTTCAATGCTGAACTGAATTTGGATAAACGTAATCATTTTAGGCGTATTATGATTTACGAAAAACTAGGGGACTATAGAAGATATATTTTGATCTATATGTTAAAATATGCTTTTAAAATATTTCTTGGATTCCCGGCAATCCTTCAGGGGTCCTTTAAATTCATTCCTGTTTGTGTTTTTATTCATGGATCTGGCAGTTTTTCTTGGAATCAGTTCATTTGTTTTGTATTAGGTAATATTACATGTCAATAAAGCCTAGAAAGTGATGAAGCCCAATTAGGCCAAATGAGGCCTAAAAATAATCTTTTTATACAAAGCCGTTCACCTAATTTTTTTGCATGAAGTTAGAGGGTCATAGGAGGGATACCTACCAAATTTCCCTGTTTGGAGGCTTAACTTAACACAATAAATGTTATACAACAGTGTTGTAATATTAAAATACAGTACATATGTTAGAAAAAAAAATTTCAATCAAATTTTAATTCACCATACTTTTGTTTGCATACTCACAGCATTTTTTTTTCTCATTAACGCTTAGAAGATAATAAGAAAAACGCATTTAATGTAAAAGTTAAGTGCTGTAACCAGATTTCAATTAAATCAATTAAACAGGGACTTAACAAAGTATGACATCTAAATCGTGAACGTCTTATTTTAGTTCGTACACGTATCGGCGCAATAGCTTCTCCGGACGTCGTACAATTTGCACCTGGTCTTCCCAAGACTCGTTCTGGTAAAATTATGCGGCGTATCCTAAGAAAAATAGCAAGTGGTGCTCATAATATTGGTGACACAACTACTCTCGCTGATCCTTCTGTAATCGATCAACTATTTAAAAATAAACCAGTAATAACATGCACGAAATGAGTGTCAATTGATTATCTATTAATTTATGTTTTATTTGTAGCAAATTCATTGACAGCAATGTGACAAGACAAGGGAGGTTTTGTTATTAGTGCAGATGTAGGAATATCTTTATATTGTGATGGAATTAATACTTGTTATAATTATGTTTAATATCTCACTTAAATATTTGTAGATTTTAATTTTAGTCTAATTGCATTTTTTTTTTTTTTTAATCAAGTTATATTTCAGAAACATATCCATATCCCAGAATTGTATTGTATTAGTGTACTTATATAAGGGGGAATTAATTATTCGTGTAGGGAGTCATAGAAATGAAGTCAGATTTAATTAAACAGAAGTTCTTGTTAGAGACACCTGTAGTATTTGTTTCGATGAATATAGATATTAAAACCTAAGGTATGATAAGCATTGCTCTACAACTAGATACATAATTTGTATTGCTGGTATTTGCTGGCTTTAACTTTTTTTTCCTTTTTTATATAAAAAATGTCTTACTGAAGTCTGTCAAAATTTTATGAAAATATGCTATTTTCTCAGTTTAAAAAATTATTGGAAAAAATTTAGAATTGCATGAGTTGATATAGGTGGTTGGAGGAATTAGATATTTGAGATTGAAAAACATCTCAAAAAATTAATGCTTAAAATAATGATAAAATTACAATGATTTATAAAAGTTTTATAAAGAAATTTTTGTCATATCCTTAATATATTGTTTTTTTTTTTACATAAAATATGTGTGTATTTATGGCTGCCTGGCAGAGCGGTGATGGTTCGACCCTCCTTAGAGACCAATGATTTTCTTTAACATAAGCTCAAATCGGAGCTCTAAGTATACCAGAACCAAACCCATGGGCCTTTCTATAATAAATTCCATTGTAAAACTATTTTTTGGCCCCACATTAAAATAGTCGTATAATCGAAAATATTTTTATGTTTAGTATTTACATGTTTATATTTAGTTAGGGAATATGCAATTTTTAATTCTTTAAGATTTTACACACTAGCACTTTTTTAAATAATTATATTATTGTTAGGCTTATTCCCAATTATTGAAGGGTTTTCTTAATGAGAAAAAAAAAAGAAACTAAACTATTTTAGAATAAAAGCTCGAATATATATATTTTAAAAATATGTTTCCAAGTTTCTTGTGTCATTTCTTATAAAGCTGTATAGTATTCACTGACATCATAAGATTTAATGCCATCGTAAATTGTGAATTTTTTCCAAATGCAATATAATTTTTTCAGCTTTATTCTTAGATACAATGCTTGTTATATCATGTTAGGTTTTTTCTAAACCACTTGCCCACAAGTAAAATTTCTATGATTTTTGGTTTGGCCAAAATTTTCTTTCAACAACACATAAAAAATTTTCCGCGATGACAAGGCTAGCCATAATTTATTCATTCGTTTTTTTTTTTTTTTTTTTTTTTGAATTAATACTAAGCAATTATAAGGTCTGTTTCTGATAAAGGGCAAAGTACTAGCTTATTATCTTTTTTAAAAAAAACATTCACCTTTCATATTCAATTTTCATCTTCAATTTTTTTTTAATAGCATTTAACAAACAATAAGGTGTATTTATAATAAAACTATGTCTATATCTATGTCTGTATGTCTAGAGTGGATATGTATTATTATATCCCAAAATACATAAGCTACTATGCTGCTGTTATAATGCATTATTTTATTGTCCTATTTCCCTTTGACTTACTCTTTTGGCAGTCCTTTTCTTGGCCACAAGCAATGGTGTTCCATTGTATTAAAATATGTAAAACAAATAAGAAGATGTATATTAAAATTATTAAAAATAAACTATATAACCCTGATTTTTGTATGACTCAATGAGATTCATCACAACTTTGTGTTTTTTCTATTTATTAATTTGTCCAGATTTTCAAAAAGTTTTATCTACATACAACTCCAACTTTATACTGTTACCCTTTTAAGCATCACAGTTTATAAATTTTCATACTATTTATTTAGCTTGTTTGTGTTATAAATTTTGAAAAGTGAAATTTTCTTTTAAAAGATACTGTTTCTTCATCAATGCGAAGTTTTCTCTAAGGGACTGCCATTGTTTTAAATTGTTGTTTATCTGAAACAACTTTTTTTTATAGAACAGGATCACAGCAGTGATGAAATATTACAAAAAGAAGGTGTCTATTCATAACTGTCTCTTGTGTCCCTCTTGACAACCTCATGTAATATGTGCAAACATATGTGTTTTATTTCTTGTAATACACTTATATATCAATATTCATTAGTCAGAAAAATTTCAAAAAATTCCAACTCTGTAGCCTTATGTAAATTATCTAAATTTTCTAAATTTAGGAAGTTTAATCAGTGTAGCAACTTCATATGTTTCAATGTCAAAACGAGGAGAGGCATCTCTGTTTCTACATAGTATCATTATCATTTCGTATTTAATAAAAAGAAAGGTTTATGACCTCATTGAGTTCTGAGTCTTAAAACCCAGAAAAATTTTCACCAGAGCCATCGCTATCATTGAAAACTTTGTTAAAAATATCTTAATTATAAGCTAGATTGATGTCACTCGTCGATAATTTATTCGACCTTCTTTAGCAGTTTAATCACCAAAAGAAGGTCTTGAACTCACTGGTCTTTCTTAGTTAGTCATATTTTTTCTCTTTTATACATTGTCAGAAATAACAAATCAATCCTTCTGGAATAGAAATTTTACAGGGAATCTGAAAAAGCAGGTTTCCTCTTTAGGAATTGTGGTCTTTTACAATGAAATTGAAGTCTCAAACCAGCCCAGAAGACTTGCAAAGGGTTGTGATTACAAGCACAGTTTAAAAAAATTACTTGAAAACTCTTTTCACCTTACTCTACTTTTCAAATATTGACCAATCATATATGATTGTATTATTTTGACCAATCATATATGATTGTATTATTTTGACCAATCATATATGATTGTATTATTTAGCAGGAAAAGAATCATGAAGGTTTCCATTTAAGTATTTTCTTTTGAATGAATAATTTTCATGTCTCATAATTTTGTCAAGTTAAATTTGATTTGAAGCAGAGAATAAGTTCCATATTTAAGTGATAAGCTAGAAGAAAAAAAGACTGCTTAAAAGTGGTATCAAGAATCTTATAAGATCTTATGAAGATTTGGAGAGGGTATATAGTGTAGAGAAGAGATCATGTAGGAGGAGAGTCATGGACAAAAAGATATACATAGAAATTACTGATTTGATGACAGAAGCATCATGGTTTTTGTGTATTTTATGTCTATCTTAGCTAGAGCAAAGCCAGAGAACAAGTAAAGCATGGTAGGGAATCTAAAATTATATATAATTAGACAATAGAAGTTTCAGATAAAGAGGTAAGGTGATGATAAAAAATGTTTCAGTTTGTGGAGTTTATTTTTTAGAGTTTCATTCATAGGGTGGAAGTGTTTATTATTTTTGTTTTTGTAATTTAGAAGTCTGATATTATAAATATCATAAATGGCTGAGCAAGTTGATCAGGTTGAATCACAACGTACCCCAGGTAGGACAGGATGGCGTAGGTGGATCACTTTTGTATGGGTCCGTACACCACTTGGATTGTTAAAAATTGGAGAATGCGCTGTACTTTTATTGGGAATGATTATAATGAGCAGTATACCTTATTCTGCTGGGTATGGAGCAAGTAGCATAGGATTCTTTATGTTTGTTACATCAACTGCTTGGGTAGCTGTTTTGATAACATTGTTTCTATATATGCTAAATATATTTGAAAAACTTCCTTCAATAGTTATTAGCAATATAGCATTTGCAATAGTGTGTGGTAAGTAATTTCACTGATGTGCATCTTTGCATGTACCCATAATTTTTTAAGCTAACTTGATTTTGAAAAATTGAATCTCGCCATCATTTGAAAAAATTTAGCAAACATAGGTTTTACTCCAATTTTTATGGCTTTCTCACATATGAAGATAAATAACGGAATTTTAGCTTGCAAGTTATTATAAATGTAAATATTGTGCCTATGAAATTTGAAATGACACTAATGTATTTTATGTTGGAGTATTAGGGACCATTGCGATAATTGGCTTAGAAAGATTTTTATTTTAACCCAAATAAATTGGTACAAAGACGTCTTGAAGAAGAGAAAAAAACGTCTCTATATAAAAAAAGAGCTGAAAGATATGAATCCATATGGTGCTATGATTTTTTGTAAGAAGAAATGTTCCAGTTCTGCATAGATTTAGTATGCTGATTGAAAAAAATTTTTTTCTGCCATTTTTGAAATTTATTCAAAATCAAGTATATCATTCCTAAAATTAAAATATAATTTTCTTAAAAATTTATGTTGCAATTTTGTCAGAATTTTAAATGAAGTCAAAAAGTATTTTGTTTGATAACTTTGTCATGTTGGATATTTTGAAATTTCCCGGGGCCTGCAACAAGTCAGGTTTTTTTTTGTTTGATTAAATTTTATTAACATTGTTTGTTTTAGGGACAGCAGTTCTTTCATTATTGATTGCTTGCTCTATTGTGATGCATGAGTTTTGGTTTGATGACCGAGCATTAGCGGCTGGTTCATTTGGACTATTAGCAATGTTTCTTTTTCTTTTTGAATTTGTCTATTACTTCATAAACTTACGTAGAAATGGAGCACGTTCTGTAGATTCAAATCCGACATCTGGAGCACAAGATATAGCTAAAGCCATGACAGAACCTACGTCGCCTCCAGATTATTAATGTACACACTGCAGCTTATTCATTTAAGAGTGCTGGGTGTTGAAAACTGGTTTAAATAGACTTTGCTTAATAATTCGGCTTCTAAGGAAGGTCTGGTTTTAAAATCAGCTTTCTGTTTTTATTTCTTAAATTCGTAAATTAATTTATAATATAATGTTGAAAAGTTTTTGCATAAAGTCTTAACCTACATGTATGGATTGTGTTAAACCTGTAGAATACTTAGAAAAGAGTTCTTTAAAATAATCAGGAAAGAGTCAGAAAAATGTTTAGTGCAAATAATTTTGTAATTTAAATCTTTTTTTGGTAAACCCAATATGGCTATGTAAATCTATTATAAATTTTTTGCATTGCATTTTTTTTTTTTTTTTGTAGCTCAAAACTTTTGGAAATTTCAGGGATGTGTGACCGATCTAATCAGAAAAAAGTTATTAATTAATAAACTACGTATACATTTACAAGAAAAATTTTTACAAAGAAACCTCTAAAATTTGGCAGTTTTGGTGCATAATACCATATTTTTCTATTATATTTAAAATCTGATTTTTTTTCTTTGAAACAATCTTGAATCTTTTTCGGTTCTGAGATTTTACTTGAAGACTGTACTATTATGATAGTGTACTTGAATTTTAATGTCAATATATAGCTTTAGATTACATTTTCTATAAGCACTTCTAGGTAAATTGAAGTAGTGCTACTAATTCTTGATATTTTTGATATGGTCTGAGGTCAGTCTCAAAAAGAAAAGAAAGGTTTAAAACAGATATCTATGGTAGATTTTTTATTGGTTAGAAAAAATTCCTCTTTTTATTAATAAAGTTTTATCCGTGTTGTATCTCTTGAGTTATTTTATAAAATGATTATATTTATTTTTTTAAAGATTTATGAAAATAAGATATATATTATGAAGTAAGACCATTTTTAAGTTTTAAATTTTGAATATATCATAATATATAATTATATATTTTATTTTTATTGTATTTTAGCTATATTGTATTTTCGAAGATAAATTTTGTTAAACTCAAACTCAAATGGCCTTTAAATAAAAGTTGTAGTCATCATTTAAGGTTGTTTGTTTGAGTCCTGACAATTATGCCGTCTTTGTTTGGTAAAATTCCATTGAAAATTTTTTATGTAAACAGCGAGTTAAAAAATCTGATTTGTTTTTTATGTGTTAAATTTTGCAAAATATTTTTGTTAGGACAAAGCTGTTATAGAAAGTGGCATGTTTTCACATTGCAATACTCCAAGCTCTTGTTGTAATTTATGACTCTAACATCCAGAAACTTCCTTGGGAGGATATACGCTATGAAAATTTAAATTTAATAAGACTTGTTTTGGTGTGTGTGAACAAGCTATGAGTTTGGTCAGTTAGTTGCAACCATCATTATTTTAGAAAAAGTTTCTTAAGTTTCCATGTCAAGGCCTAACTCTTATAATGTTTAAACAGAGATTTTTCATGGCAAAAGTAATGTTTTTTTTTTTTTTTATTTTTTTAAAAAATAGGACATAAACTATGTAAGAAGAAATTTTATTTTTATAATATATTTATAAATCACAAAATTTTTATAAAAAAGACAGTGAAAGTAAAGAAAATATAATTTGTTGGCATTATTTAACTTTTTTTTCTGATTATGAGCAGGTAAATTTTAGATGCTTTCTCAAATCTACATCTAGTATGAAGTGGGGTTTTGTCAAAACATATACTTAAATTTTTTTTAAATATTCACTCTAAATTCAAAAAAAAAAGTGGTGATTAGTATAATTAAAGATAACAGGCAGGAGGGAAATTTTAATCACTCTTTTCAAAACAGAAACCTTATATTAAATAAATATCATATAAAATTTGAATGGCGGTGAAAGAGTATATGAGGTGCTTTTGTAGTTCTTTACATGTTGGTGCTATTTTTTTATATTTGTATAACGTAGTGTTTTGGTATTATTGATCGAGAGTCTTAAATTATATACAATTTTAAGATATAAAAATTATTTTTTTAATGAATGATCTTTTAATTTTGTTTTTAATCCATAAAATGATCGCTTGTTGGCAGTTCAATTGTTAATTTAAGATAATAAGGTAGCATAATCACAAATATATGGAACTAAAACAATTTTTTTCAAGTTGAGATGTTCTATGAAATACATAGCTTCTGTCATTATTATATCATACTAATTATTAATTATTTTTGAATATTGTTATGGTTCCATTCTAGGACATTTTCTGTTACTGCTTCATAAAAAATCATAAAAAGTGCTTGAATCATAAAAATAACATAAAGAGTACATTTACTGCTATAGCATTATAGGTTTCTTATTAGCAACTTTTGTAACTTTATTTTAAACACATGTTACAGTGAACAGGGGAAGTATCATTAAAAGACGGTGTTGAATAGTATACACTTCTGAATAGTACAGCCTTCCAACTAAATATAATATTTATTATGTTTTGTTATCCGGAAGAAATAATTTTTCTTTCACATTTGTATTTATGTCTGTCTAAAAATTTTATTTGAGTTGATTTTCAACTCGTTATAAACATAATGTTTGAGTCATTGCATATATATTTTTGATGAGTTTTGACACACAGCTTTGTGATTATGAGCTATAAAGTTATGTGATTAAATTCACATAACAAATATGGCTTAGAATATGTGAAATTTTTTTTATTAAGACTTACTGTATTTTTGAATGTTTTAGAAAACAATCAGAATGGAAAGGTATAAAACTTTAAAAACTTATCGAAATAATTTTTCTGGTACATTGGTTCAACAGAGGAGTACATTTCTTTCAGATATCGATCAACTTGCTGCAATACAGTTATCCATGATTCTTTTACAGAAAAAGGTATATTATGAATTCACTTCCATTTTTGTGTTCTTAAGTGTGCATGTTTCATAAAGTATGGAATCCTTTTCTAATTTTTTGCATGATATTGGGTGTCAATTGCGAAAGTGACGAAGCTTGATTTTTCCAAAAACTTCTTGTTACCCTCAAATTGACCCAAATTAGACTCAACAGTAGGTTTTTCTCTACTTTTCTAAAAATTTGATTTTTGTAAATTTTTTACATGAAGTTAGAGAACCATAGGCAGAATTTTTTGCATGAAGTTAGGGGACCATAGGAGGAATCCTTTGCATCAAGTTGCAGGACCATAGGTAGAATCCTTGCATGAAGTTGGAGGACCATAGGAGGAATTCTTTGTATGCAGTTGGAGGGCCATTGGAGGAATTTTTTTGCATGAAGTTAGAGCACAATAGTTGAGATTTTTGCATGAAGTTAGAGGACCATAGAAGGAATTCTTTTGAACAGTATGACCAACTACTGAAATTCCTTTTTTGGGGACCTCAGCCCAATTTGTAGTTCAAAAACAAGAAATATCATTTTTTTGTCTTTTCTCAAAATGTTATATTCTGGTGAAATTTTGAATGTTAGCAAATATTTTTCCTATTTTTTTGGTTTGTTTATTATTATTATTACTATTTTCAGATAAGGTAGGTATGCCAAAAAAAAAATTCTCATTAACTTGATTTTGGACGAGAAAAAAAATAGCCCAAAAATCTGTATTTTCGTATTTTCTCTTTCTTTTCTTTATTTTTTAAATCTGCTCATTAATATTTCTTGATTTTTTCCATGAAGTTAGTTGTAAAAGATAATAAACTAATGGTCTGTTCCAGATTCTCTCAAATGTTCTTATTCTTTCTATAATTTGCATAAACAAGGCAAAATTCTTTTAAAATGTAATAACTGATATTATCAAATATACATTAAAGTTAGTAAAAAGTGCTACACCTAAATACGTCAGTTTCAAGCCTATAAAGGGAATTTTTGTCGCTTTTAGTAAGCCTATTATATTTTTTATATAGTTAAGGAACCATACCATGAAAGTTGTTCACCTGCTGATAGTTCTCATTAGGAGACTTAGCTCCTATTTATATCCCAATAAGCGAAGGGAAGCTTAAAAGAGTATAAAATGTATATTATACTGTTATGGTAAAATTTTGATTATCTTGTTGAATATGTTAGAAAACTTATTTTTAATATTTTAGATATTTTTGCCATTTTAGAAATTTTTTTGAGTACAATAAATGTTGCTGTTAAGCTTTCAAACTGTGTTTCATGTTTGTTATGCAGTGATCCATCATTTACTAGAGTTTTGTTCAAAGTCATCAAGTTAACCAAAGCTAAAGCTTTTCTGATACTTATTAAAAATCAACTTTTTTTTTTTTTTTTTTTTATTTATTTTTTTTTTTTTTTTTGTTATTTAATAGTTTATTTGGATTTCAGAAGGATAATCTTGATGAAAAGCTGCTCCCACAAAAGTTGCTTATCTACCAAAAAAGAATTAGTAAGCTAAAAACATCTAGAAACGAAGCCGATAAAGTCTGTTCACTATCACCACTTTCTGGTAACCATGCTTTTCAAGAAGTCTATGAAAGCTACTGTACATTTTTAAAACATTGTAATATGATAGATCACTCTGATATCAATGCAATTTCTTTACACAAAGAGGAGGTTTGTTATTCTTTGTAATTATTTGTTCCAAACATTAACTAATTACTTTTTTGTATCATTAATAAGCATATCACTTTATTTTTTTTTTAATTTGATTTTTTAGATTTTTTTTGTAATGGTTAACATAAGATAAGTTAACCTTTATATGTGAATCTCTTGAGATATCCAGATAAGATTTGCAGCAGTTAAAATTGAGTGGTGAATAATTATTTACATAAACTAAACTATTGAAGGCCATTTAACTATATCTATAATTTATTACCTCTTGTATTTGCACAAATCTTTAATTGCACAGAAAATTTTTACTAAATTATTTTTTTGCTCTATAAACATGATATTTTCAAAAGGGTAATCAATTACAATGAAAATACCTAAACCCTTGAGAAGTTAGACTCGTGTTTGTTCATCTGTCCGTCAACTAATTTTTCACTGAAACTTTTTATTGCTTTTGTTTAAAGTTATAAGATTATAAGAAAAAACAAATCTTTTTTTTAGGAAAGATTTGTGTTTTTTGATATTTTGTCCAAACATCCTAGGCCTAAAAACAACATTTTCAAAATCTTCTTGAAATTTGTTATAACTTTTTTTATATTTTCACAAGACTGCATTTTTTACCCCACATGCTGAAAATTCTTGTTTTGGATTTTTTCAAGAAAAAATTTTCTCGAAATCCTTCCATTTATATTTTTGGTATGGAGGTAAGGTATTGTAAACAATGAGGCATGTCCATGTTGATGTAATATATAAATGCTTGAAAATATTTTGAACATTTTTCCTGGAATTTATTACATTAAACTTTAGAGCTGTAGATTTTGATTAGTTTTTATTTTATTTCCGGAAGTCCATTAGTCATTAGCACTTATTTGCTATTTGAAATTTTTTATGCTTTGAAGGAATCCCAAAATTCTCAGACGTGTCAAATTTACCTGAAAATATAAACGAAAAAAAAAAAAAAAAAGATATAAACCATTCTTACCAATTGTAAATATACACATAATAGCATCAATATTTTTTTTTTGTAAAACGTCCGCCATTATTCGTTCTGCATATTTAAAAATTTCATAATATGCCTTAGTCCTTTTTGCCTTGATTCGCTTTGTAATGTAAGGTTCAGTATCGGATATAAACAAACAGGAGAAAAGCATAGAATTTATCAGGATATCCATCTCGTCATATAGATTCGAGCCAGAAAAATCAAATAAAAGACCAAAAAAGATAATTTAAGAAAAGGAACAACAGGATTCGAGTGACAATGACTGGGAAGACATTGTAGAGAATTTTGTAAACATTGATTTGCAAGAAAAAGCAGAGAGGGCAAGTTGTCTGAAAATCTTGCCTAATGTTTGGTGCAAATGTAAACAATGTGATACTATGCCTCTTAGCAAAGAATGTTTATATTGTGCTGAAATAAAAAATAATAACTCTTTCTGAAGGTTCTTTTTAGATTTAATTTAATAAAAATTATTTTACGATGTCGCTTTTTAAAAACATTGTTTTGACTTTTTTAATCATACTCGCTAGCTCTATAATACAAAAACATTATTTTTTCACATTATGTTCGGCACGGAAAGGAAACTAGATTTTTAAGGTAATCAATATCAACTATTCAAGTAAGCTAAGATTTTTTTTTTCTTTTTTTCTTTATTTAATTTAGGAAACATGTGCATCACAGCAGAATAGAAATTTATAGCCGCAGTTATGCCAGTACATGTATTGCATCTGGTGTTACTTAGTCTAAGAGACCAAGAAGATGCTTATGTACCCAACAATTTTGAAGATATTACGAACAAGTTGACAACAGATTTTTACTCAATAATTTTCCCAAGTTGTTGCTTTAAAAAATTGGTGTAATCTTATTCATGTGTCTATATATGTCTTCCTTGTTGTTTGTTGCGGGAATTGGATAATTAGCCATAAATATAAAGATAGAGTCTATACATAAAACTTTTATAATGTTGTCATATAGAAATTTGAGTGTTTACTATTCACATTTCTTTCATCTAGTATAGACAAGTGTTGTTCATAATGTGTTATTTTACCTGCACAATTTGAAACTATTAATGATTACACAGGAGTTGCCTTTAGTGTTGACATTTTTATCCGACTGTTGTGTTACTTATTTTCATTAAAAATTTTATTTAAAACGTTTCAATAAGCTGCATACAGGCAGCTCACATGGCAAACCTATCTAGTATTAGAAAGACAGGAAAGGAAAGTAATTCCAGCATGTATTGTCTTGGCCATTTTTGAAAACTTAAACATTGGTTGTGTGGATACCTTCTGTCAAATATTTAATTTCGCTTCTAAAAGTTTTGTCTCGTACAAGAGATGCCAAAAATTTGTGTGCTGAAGAACATTCTATTATCCAGATTTTTGAATTGACTTCGTCCTCAGTATAGTCGCAGTGCTCACATTTCTTAAAATATTTGCATCCTCCCCAGTCGTGTCTCTTGTGGTATGAAAAATGACAAATTGAAATTTTTCATACATAATTTACGGATTCTTTCGGAAGTTACAATACTAGAAGGAATCCAAGGAAGTAGCTTTTTTGATACTTTTTTGTATATAGACTTTGATACGAATCGAATTGGTGTTTAATTGAATTAACTTGTGGCATTTATATAAGTTGATCAATATTACCAAAATATTTGTGCACAAAAAACTTAGAAAATTTTTTTTTTTTTTTTTTTGTATTTAAAAACTGAACCTGAGAATTTTTACAAAATAAAAATAAAATGGCAATTATTATGCTGCCTGTCTGTTTATAACCCAAAGTAATTCTTAAAAGTTATATTTCATTGTTGCTTTTTTTTGTTTTTTAGTTTACAGTTGACAAAGCCGGTAAGTTGTTATTTCTAGGCTTCATTTCCTTCGATTTTCTTTTCACTTTCATGAAACCTTTCTCCATGAACATTCAATTATTACTTTTTAGCTGCTTTTCAAATTTTGACCAAAATTGTTTAATTTTATGATTAAATATTTGCAATATTTCTCGTAACAATCTTTTAGTAAAAATTTGCTCAAATTACCAACATGACGAAAAAGAAATAAATTCTTAAAATATCATTTGTTATAATGAATTTTTATAACTTGCGAAAAATTGAGTTGAAAATTGACAAATTCACTTGAATGTTAACTTGGCATATTTTCATTTTATTGTAATAATACTTCTCATCCTTTTTGAATTTAAGTTTTAAATTTAAATTTCTTCCAATTAATGTAAGCCGCAGATAAATGCTATAAATGCCATGTTTAATTTTCCTCAGGTTGAGAGATTTTAAGAGGAGTTATAGCTACCTGATTGAAATTTTAATAATGAGACGCAGCTATAAGTTAATAAAAAAGGTTTCAGTAAATCTTATTAAATAGGTGAAACTTTAAAGTCCATAATTTTTATCTTGGTTTTGATAATTTCATTTAGATTTTATGTTTTCACCTGCTTCACAATCACCTGTTAATCAAGCTATAGTAAGAGTTATTAGTAAAGCATATTTATAGTACATTCAGCTGATTTTTTTATTATTATTATTATATTATTTTTATTATGTTTTTTAAATTTAACATGGTGTTAGAGGGCCATAGAGGGCTTTATTTGACTTATGTGACTGAAAACTCGATCGTTTGATACTGGGCTGAAATGTGATCATTTTTTTGACCAAAAACGACTCTTTGAATTTAAAAACCATTTACTTTTTTGTGCTACGCCCAAAGATGATCATTTTTTTCTGTGCTAGGCCCAAATATGGTCATTTTTTTCTTTGTTCTTTGTTTATTCTGAATTTTTTCCCCTTTTCTTGCTGCGACACAATAGAGCTTTGAATTTTTAAGTGATAATTATACTTGTAATTAATTTTTGCTATAATGTAATTTATTTGATCATCCATAATGGTTAATGAAGGCTTCCTGATTCAATAAAATATTGATATGTGTCAAAGAGAAATGCTAGTAAATACCAAATAAAACAATGGCTATATTCTCCTGTAGAGTTAACAGTTATTTAATATATGCTATTTCAGAAAATAAACTTTTAATCGCACTCCATTTATGAATTGTTTTAATCGTGTAGCATAGGAGATTTTTTACTCCAATAGGACTTGAACATGAGAATGTTGACTTCATTCTAATATAATTTGCATTTGGAATTTTATTTAATTTTTAAAATATTTTATTCACTTCATTCTGTTTAGCTACTGGTCTTGCATTATTTAAATTAGTCTAACATCAGTTGTTGCTTAATTATAAAATCTTGGTAAATGGATATGAGTTTTTAGAGGTTAATGTTCGTTTAATGGTTTTAAACTTGTAAACTCTCTCAATTATTATAGTTATGTTAATTATTAGAAACTGGCTGTCATTGGTTTACACTGTTAGAACCTGAGAAGCAGCATTTTTATTTTTGGTATTTTTGGTTAGTATTCTCAAAATATTCATAAAATATCTTATTTTAGACAGAATTTCGTTGTGTAATTCTTGGTTACCTGCAACTGTTGGTGAATACGAGAAATGAGATAGCACTTTCTCGGGTTATTGACTTACCATCACGAGGTATTGATCATAAAGCTTTCACCGACATAAGAAAACTATCTTCAGAAAAAAATATGCCAATGTATCAGGTAATTTAAAGAACTATAAAATCTTTATTTAATATAATAGAAGGTCAACAATAGTGTCATGTACCACAGATAAAAAAGCCCCATTGTTTCAGTCTCGACAGCTTTCGTTTTAAGACAAAATCTTATTTGACCCACCAGCCTTAGGATGAAATATCAAAATTAGTCAAAAAGCTATCTTTCATAATTTTTGGAACCATGTATTTATACTAATTACTTTTTATAAAAGAGAAGTGTAGGATAAAAGTCAAAGTATCTCAAACTAAAGTAAACTAAAGTCTAATATACTGTTGACTAGTTTTCTATGGTAAAAAGATGATAACACATTTGTGAACGATAGAGTAAATTAGTATTTACACTATTCACAATCATTGTAATTTTATCAATTATACAAAAAAAAAGACAAAAAGACAAATATAATCATAGCTTGTTAAGATTATAAAATTTTATTAAGTTATTTTTGAGCATTAAAAAAAATTGATGTTACTATGCTGTATTTTTTATGGTGAATAATAGATGGATGCAAAAAATTACAATAAAAATTTTTGCATTTTATGTAACAAAGTATCACCATCATATGGTGGATCACGGTAATTTCGGTAGTACTGCTTTAAAAATGATAGACCACTGTAATTTTGGCGACACTGCTTTAAAAATGATGGACCACAATAATTTTGTGATACTGCTTTAAAAATGATAGTTCACGATAATTTTGGTGACACTACTTTAAAAATGAAGAACCACAATAATTTTGGTGATACTGTCGATGTCGAGAAATCTGTTCAAGTACATGAAAAAAAAACTGAACACAGTATTAATGAACTTTTAATGAACTCAAGCACTAAAAAAATTGAGTCAAATATTTAACCTAAAATTTTATTTGGACCCTCGTTTTATCAAACATGGATTTTAACACATTTCACGTTTAATTGTTTAGTAGGTTATCCTGTAATTTGACAAAAAAAAAGGATGGTAATTAGTCAATTTATATTGCAAATGTTATTTGAATTATCCAGACTATGGTCTATTAATATTATTATTCTCTTACGAATTAACATGAGCCAATTATTAATTAAGCCTGTAAGGAAGACAAAACAGCTGGATAGTGTTTATTATTGTTCTCTTCATTAACTTTATGTTAACTATATCAAACAAACCTCATGGTTATAAAAGTGATAATCTATGAAAGCACTTTTTTATTAATTTTAAAGATCATGCATGTTTTAGGTATTTTAAAGACAGGTTACATTAATGATCACAAGGGTGTGTTCTTGCTCGTCGTTGTTGTAGACGGAAGTTCATTGTTAGCTGAAAAAGCACACACAAATCGAAGCTTAAAACTTTGAACTGTACACTTTTAATGAGATTCATATGAAAATGTAAGAACTTAATGGAGGTAGTGAATGCTACTCAAAAAATTATTTAAAAGAAAAGCTAAGTGAACACTATTAAGACCATGTTTACTTTATTGAGAATGCTCGTAAACCCATTCTCTTTTGCTTCTGAGTTATGGGGGCTTGGATCTTAGAAGAGTTTAAAGAAAAAAGAAGAAAAAGTCAGAGAAAAAAATCTTCAAAATAATAGCTGATGCTGCTCAATTTGTTATAAACGATGTCAGAGAGTTTCGAGTTGATGTCAGTTATAAAGTCTGTGTATCCTTCATTAGAAGAAATGTGTGGCATAGTTTATGAGATAACATGGTTTTTTGAAGGTTTATAAGTAAGTATTGGTAAATGTATTGCACGCGATCAGTAATATATATACCATTTTGAATAAGAGTGCAGTTGAATAAGGTCTTTGTTAAGATGTTGCGTAGATCATCTAGCAAAAATTTCTTTTTTCTATTTCCTCTGACAAAATAAAGTTTTTCAGACAGTTAGCTGTTTATGCTGAATACACTCTAGAAGAGCCTCAATTCATTTGGTGACTGATAATGTTGAGTATAATATCTCTACACACACTGGAAAGGGAACTTTCCATGGAATGAATATTATTCAATTATATAAGCTCATCAGGTGCAAAAGATATATATATATATATATATACACGTATATTGACAGAACACAAAATTAACATTTTACTCACATCAAACTCTTCGCAACATACTATCCCATCCAAAAGACCCTCTTAAAAAAGACCACAAAAGCAATATCGTATACCGTATTCCATGCCAAAACTGTCCATCTGT
>JAUZNK010020302.1:0-20973 GCA_035046665.1 Euphysa ruthae
TACCTTTAGAAAAAAAAACCAACAAAGTCTTACATCGTGCTAAACAATTGTTTTAAAAGCCCGTATACATTATATGGTGTACGATTATATGGTATACGATTATATGGTATACGATTATATGGTATACGATTATACGGTATACGATTATATGGTATACGATTATATGCCGCTGACGGAAGAGCACACACTGTATATGTTCCGTATCCACCTAAATCATTTCATCGTGCTATCGATTTTTTTACTTAACGAATTTGGCAGATTTTTTATTTTTTGTTGAAAAGCCTAAGTGAATCTCTGACCCCACCCTAGATCCGCGCCTGTATATCACGTGGTTTAGATATTTATATCACGTGGTTTAGGCTTACCCTCACTATAATGCTGGACAGAAAAATTTAGATATTTTTCCCAAATCGATTCTCATAATATTTCACAATTAAAGATGCTTCTTTCATTCTAGCGAGCAGTTATTTTTAAAAACATTTTATTTTTAAAGATATTTTACAGAAACGACTCCCTGAAAGGGCTATGAACATATCATGAGATATCTCGAAAAAAATCAACTAAACTAAATTTTTAGAATCAATATTAATTCTATATTCTAATAACAGATCCACTTCACTTATTACAAATACGTCTTTTTTCTACCAGTATTAAAAGAGACTGTTGGGGTTTTCATTCCCAAGAACATTATTTGGAACTTTGCAGAGTTTGTTGTCATAGGATTATTTTTAAACCATTGCTGAAGTTTGGTAAGATGTTACTAGATAGACAGGACCAAACCTTATCAAAGGCTAAATCGCAAACGTAATAAGTATTATCGTCTGCAAATTTACAAATATCGAAATCTATTAAAAAAAAGAACATACCATTTATAAATATATTAAAAACAAGTGAAATACACTGAGAAGAGGAGAGAATTTACCGCTAAAGAACCGGATTATTTGTAAAAATATAATTTTCTCAAAGTCCTTTGATAGTGTAGGAAGAATAATGATTGGACGTAGTTCCATTTCTCAAGAGTATCTTCCTTCTTATGAATACGAATTACGTGCGCGAATTACGTGCGCGAATTACGTGTGCCCATTTAAAAACTTTAAAAACATAAACTTTTGAACCATGAAAACTCAACTAAACGTCACAAAGAAACGTCAGAACGAAACTGCATAAAGTTAATGATTCTTAATGCGGAATGTTGAAGCGATAAAATCTTATTTAAATATTGACTATCATTTTGAACACAAATCAGACAACAGTAACTCATATAGGTGAGAATAAAGCAAAATAAAGTGAGCTAGTTCAAAATCATTTCTCATTGAAGAAGTTCCATCTAACCTTGGAAGTAGTTTGGCATTAAATCTTGCTCCCACTTTCGTATATCGGGACCACAACGGAAATATATATTATTGTGACCAACAATTTTTATGTCTATCTTTTTCACCATTTGTTTTCTATCTTAATGTTTATTCTTGTTGTTATTTTTTTGTTTTCTCATATTTTTCATAGCTTATGTATATTTGTTTGTGGCAGAATAAATACATACTTACTTATTTAGATCCAAATAAGAGTTGAGCAGTGACTAAACTAAAATTTTAGCTATAAATTCTGATGAAAGCAATATTTATTAGTGAAATTTCACACCCAGTTAGGAATATTAGGAAAAAAAAAAAGAGCTACAATTTGCAATTTCAAGGTGAAGATCGGGCAAAAATGAAAATAAGAAAAACACGCTGCAAACAACTGACGGTTCATCGCTTAATAATTTTTAATGAAGTTTAGCATTACAAAAAAAATTAAAATTACGGATTCATATGATGGATTTAAAATCTTGAAAATTTAGTTTTTAAGGGCAAAATCACAAAAACTTGTTTTTTGGATTATAAAACCACGGAAAGAAATTTTTAAAAATAAATCCCGCCCCAAATAAAGTTACGTACAAACGCCCCAAATATAGTTACGAATTAACACCTCAGATATAGTAACAGATTAATGATGATTTGGTTAAATCATTAGTCTCTCGAATAAACACTGGGCGTTTATTTATATCAAATGACCCCATACGGATGCACATCAACTATCTGACTTTATTTATTTATTTATTTATTTATTTATAAAAGGTTTGAGCGGAATATTAGCAATTCAACCAGAAATTATAACATGGTTATATTTATTATTAGTACCGTACCTTATATCATATATAAAACGGATATATTTATATATTAATAAAATTTTAGTCAACAAATATTTAATACCAATGTCTTTTGAGTACATTGGATTAAATTAGAGTAACCAAAGTTACATCGTCATTTTCTATTTCAACGGGTGTATTGTTTTATACTAGCATTTTCTTGTGTTTTAAGTCGGCATGTGGTTTCAAACCCTTCGTTTTGTACTCATTTTGGTAAATTTCACACATGGATCTCCCAGTCATTTTTAGCTACAATTATAACATATCAATACATAAAGGTTTGTGAAGCATGACAAACTTGTTGACAAGCCAAAGTTAAATATGGTATATGATAATTGTTGATAGAAGAAAACTGCAACAGAATTCCACAAACAACAATATTTCTTACGCTACCAGTTATTAATATACAATAAAACTGTAAATATAAATTAATTCTCTGCCGACGGTATTGAAATTAAAATTGATTTAATGGAACAATAGATTATACAAAAAAAAACAAAAAAAAAATGATTTTAAGGTATACGGCATACTTATACCGTACCATACATAGTGAAATACTAGTAAACACTAATGTAGAACAACAAACATTTTTATGTTTAAAATAAAAATCCAGAGCAAAAATTATAATTTCTAATGTCAAATGATACCAGAACAAGACTTGCAGTTCCAGGTGAGAAAAGATCTTTTCAAAAGAGAAAAAGATTTGCGGTCCTTTGGAGAGATTGGGAGACAACAACAGGGAAAAAGAGAATTTATCCCACATGTACATGTATGAATGTGTATGTATATGACTTTGCCTGAAAGGGAGATTCATAATACAAGCGATTCGTAAAGAGTAGAGAATTTGCTTTATTTCGAAATTTTCCCACATTAATTCTGGGCTTAATTTATTTACAAATTTGTAAGTCTCAATAATGAGAAGATGCAGATGTGTTTTATGACTCTTGACTTTGTTTTCTAACAACAATAGTTCGTCAAAACTCAAGGAAAAATCCTGATGAATCGTTCTTAAAGCTCTCTTTTGTACCCTATGAATGGCAATATAGTAAGTTTTCTTAAATAACATCCATGTTATTGGACAATACGAAAAGTAGTTTAAAACATAGCTATGTAATAAAGTCCTTGTCTGCTTGACATCTAAGAAACTTCTAATCAGACTGCTAAGTTTTTATTTGCCTGCAAACATAATTTCCAGATGTGACTAGTAGAGTTTAATTTACACTCTATAATAGTAACAAGAAGTTTCACTCCATATTTTACATCAATTTTGTTGTTAAATAATAAATATCTAGATGGAGCATCTTTCACTTCTAAAAACGTAATTTGAAACTGCAGGATTTGTTACCATAGGATTGTATTTAAACCACACCTGCAATCGAGAAGAGTCATTTTGAAGACCAGACAGAACATTTTAAAAAGATATATTACATGCGTATAGGGAATTATCATCTGCAAAGTCACAAATATCACAGTCAAACACAAAAATGAACATGTCATTTATAAAAATATTAAAAGGCAGAGACTCAAGTATAGATCCTTGGGCTACTCCTCAGATAATATCCAACCATTTACTAAACGTTGTACACAGCTTAACTTTTTTCCTAAAATTTAAATAGATTTTGACTGAAAAGCCATATGCGGCGAGTTTGGTATGCAATCATATGCTTTCGACAAATCCATAAGAATTGTGCCTACACTCCCTTTTTTTATCGAGACAACTCTGCCACTTCTGAATTAATCGAAAAAAAAAAGTGTGCTGGGTGGAGAAAACTTTGCAAAAACCGCATAGCGAAGGACAAAATTCATCATTGAAAAAAGGTGTAATTTGTTTAAAAAGCACTTCTTCGAAGACATTTGACATCGTATGGAGTATACTAATTCGCCGATAATTTTCTTCAACTAACGTTTTTAATTGTCTTAGTGTAACTAATGTCTTAGTGAAAGCAAACCCACTTTTAAACTTCTGATCACTGGCAAAATACCATCATAAAATTTGGTGGCATCAGGAACAATTTTTGATGCAGCGCTTCTCCGTGTGAAGAACATTGGTATTTTCCAATAATGGCTGCTTGGAATGGCACTGTTAAGTCATGCTTACAAAGCATTGTTTAAAACCCTGTTTTGACTAACTGGTTTTTCAAACCACATATTTCGTAGTTTAGACCATTTAATGATTTTATTTTTACGATTTTCAAATCGGTAACCTTCTGTTTTATTAAAAGCGAATAAAATCCCAAACTTTTTTTATAGTTCAAAAAATCAATTTGTTTCATTGCATGTACATGATAGGGAGATGCTTTATTTGCGAACTGCACTACTGCTTCCCATTGATGCGGATGGAATATATTGACGCAATTTATTGCATTTTCAATACATGAATGCATTGTGACATTTGCGTTCTGTGTGTGACCATTTTCTAGCAATATTAGCTGCATCTGTTTTAGTTTTTCCATGTGTAATATAGCAATTAACTTCATTTGGCAGCAGAATCTATTTTTCTTTGTCCCACACAGTTATCACTAAACATGATCACATTTCTAAAAACGTGTTAAATGATTATTAAGATGAGTGTTTATACAACTAGGTTTCGTTTGCTCCTCTCTTCGCTGTAGTTTGGTTCCATGTGTAGCAAAATCCATCTTTCGAGACCAGAGCTGTTACAGTTAAGTTGTAATCAGCAAATTTATGGGAAGAATAAAATAACCCATTTTCTCCACTGGGTACATTTAACACTTTTTGCATGTTTTTTTCGAGTTTTCTATCGCTATTTCTTTTTCATTGTTCTTAATAGCTCTTACGACAGCCTTATTAATTTGATATACAGCACACTCAAGCTGAATTAATTGCTTTGGAGTAGCATTTATAAACTCGATACATACACTACAGCGATCTTTTTTGGGCTTGTAGAACCCTAGATTAAAGCTAGTAATGAAGATGTTGCGGTGAGTTTGTTCCCCAACTTTCACATTGTCACCCTTGTCAGTTTTATACAGTTCATATAGGTGCGTATACCCAGATTCGATGAAAGAAACTGACGCTTACTCTATGCTCTGACATAATGCGACTCCATCACAGGAAATCGCTTTATTTGAGCTTTTTGCAGCATTATCTGATGAGATTTTCAAAGGAGAGCAGAAAATCTTCTAAAAATGAACTCTTAAATAAAAAGTTTAATGGCGTCTTGCATGTATTTTAGACATTTTTAAATCAAGCATTTTCATTGGTCTCTGCTATGCCAACTGTTATCAAAAGAACAAAAAATAATGGTTTTTCTAACCTACTATGTCAAAGAGGTTTTAAAGCTAAAATGGTAAAGCGCTCGTTTAGCATGCAGGTATGGAGGTCGATGCTCCGTCCTCGAAATATTTTTTTACTTTTTTTAAGATTTCATTTAAAATGCACCAATCTTGGCAGGTATAAAGCTTAAATAAAGTTTAAGTTTAATAAAAACATATCTACCATTTACAGAAATTTTTTTTTTTGGAAGTTCTGGATCCCCCAAATACAAATTCTCTGATAAAACACCTGTTTCTCCACCATCTAAAACCTATTTCACAATCTACTTAACACCCTAACACCTAACACCCAATATGTTTATCACTGTTCCAAAGATCCGAGCATCACTCCAATCTTAACCGAATATGCTGATGTATGACCAACTAGCTGTTTCACCTGCTCTTGGAACATCACACTGTCAAGCCTCCATTTACACTCTTGATTTTAACTTCATTCGGCTTGAAATTTTGATAATCTCTGTATTGCTTTATTACTAGCAAAATCTAAACTAAACAATCCAGAACTAAATTGCACAAATTTATGAACTAACATTTAATAAAAAAACATTGTATATTGCATAAAGATCGGTGATAATTGTACTTACTATAGCTAACCTTAATATTGTAACTAAATTATAGCTGAATTGTTTAGGGTCCTATATCTGAGGGAATTAACCACTAATAGACATAGGGCTTAAGTCCAACCTAATGGAAATAAGCCCTGTTATTTCAGGCTTATGTCCATTTTCATGGACATAAGCCCTTTAATAAATAGGCTTATGTCTATAGGACACAAGTCTTTTTAATACTACATGTAGTTCGTAATGTGGACTTAAGTCTTTTTAAAAATAATTTCACTAACTTTGAGTCACAAAAATGTTGATTTTGTAGTTAGTTTTATGGAAATAGATCTTTTCTAAAGATTGAGAACTTGTTTCGCAGCAAAAAATCAGTTTCTAACTCAATTTGGCCCAAAATGGACAGAAGCCTTTTTTCTTTTAAAACAGCGAAATATAAATATACTTTAATCTACACGTTTATGTTTCATTTTCATCATCATCAAATCGTAAATACATAAATAAACATACAATGATATCAAAAACTATAAATATATAAGCTCTAATGACAAAAAAACTATTTGGAAATATAGGTATGAAAATTGTGGAAGAAAATCTATACCACAAATTATTTTGGTAATTCATTTTAGTTTTCGACTTAGAAATCTTCTCATTTAGATGGAGGAAAAATGCCAGTTCCCATCAAGGATCAAGAATCAAGAATCAAGAATCAATCCTAAGTGCTTCTTGTAGGACACAATTTAAACAGGAGGATCGTTGAAATAAAGAGCAGGTTAGAAAAGTGGGATTTTATTTCAGGAAAAAACAATTTCTGTGGCATATTTATTAGGATCAGGATTAAACGAAATTTTCCACTGATATACCCGGCTGGTAATAACAAAAAGATCCTCGCACCCAGGTCTAAAAGGTTCATTTCCAAATCTAAAAACAAATCCATGAACTTCTGTTCACTGAATCTATCGGATCTCAAGACTTCTGGCTCATCTATAGGAGTTTTTAAAATAAGGGTAAGACTTTGATCTCTCCACATTTCAATGGAACTGAGGTCATTACCTCTGCAAGAAATAAGGCAGAATTTTTTTCTCAGCCGTTCAGCAGTAACTCTATTATCGATAATTCTGAACACATATTGCTTGACTCTCCACCTAGCGCTGACATTAATTTGATTCATTACAACATAACAACCGAAAGAGTTGCATATGTTATTCCTACTCTTGGTCCTTCTAAAGGTTCGGGGCCTAATAAAATTCCTGTAGTTGTACTAAAAATTTGCTCTCCAGAACTCTCTCCTAATCTCTGGAGCTTGTTTAAGAAGTGTGTCGCTGACTACTGTTTTCCTCTTGATTGAAGTTGGCATCTGTTGTCCAGTATTAGAAAGTTCTGAAAATTGATCTGGTCCTCGTAATTGTTGAGTATGAGAATGTTATTATATCTAAATATCTAACGTTGGAAACCGACAAATTGCCGAGAAAATATTTCCAGAAGGCCCCACGTTGGGGGTCTTGGAGTACTTAGAACGCCCATTTGCGCCTACGAAATTCGCTCAACCAAACAACCCGACCAAATTGAGCTAGCATTGCATTACGCAATGAGTTTTGCTCAGAAACTCAGAGATAACATAGAAAATAAATTTCCACCAAAGGTGGGAGTCGAACTTGTAACTTTCAAGTCAAACGTCCTAACACTGTGCCAACTCCACTTAATGTTATCCCATCAGTCTCCTCTCAATCATAAACAGGGCCTTTGAATCATTGGTTAATTCATATGTTACAAGTCACTAAAAGTCGCTCAATCTGTTTTACGGTTTTCGTTTTGGTAGATCCACTGCTGATGCTCTGACTGTTATCTGTACGGTTCTATCAATCTCTTGACGCTTGCGGTGAAATCAGGGCGATTGCATTGAACATTTCAAAAGTATTCGACAATGTATGATATGCTGGACTTCTCTAAGAATTGAACACATAAGATGACATCATATGCTATCTTTGGTGAAATTTTGAATATCACCAAGTCTTTGTTTTCAGACAGGGAAATTAAAATGGTCCTCGATGGCCATTCTTTGAACTGTTACTCTTTGTAACTGCTAAATTTTGGTGTTCCTCAATTTTCTGTCCTGGGAATTTTTGACCCCTTTTCACCAAGATTTTTTGTAAAAATTTTTTGCGAAAACAAGCAATTTTGCAAATTTGCTATACATACGGATGACGCTACTTTGCTTTGTATTCATCCTTATGGAAGACAAACAATACTTTGCTTTGTATTCATCCTTATGGAAGACAAACAATGCTTTGCTTTGTATTCATCCTTATGGAAGACAAAACAATGCTTTGCTTTGTAACTTTGGTTTGAATTTATACATTGAACCCATTGCAAAACCTGCTGCCATGTTCTATAAGTATTTCCATGGACACTGTTCTGAGGATTTTAAAAATGTAACACCTTTACTTAAAACTTTCTTAAGGATCACAAGGCTTTCATCTTTTAGTGGTGAAATTCCCTAAATTTCATACGAACTTTTATTCATCGAGCTTTTTCCCACGTTTCTGCTCGCTTGAGGAACCCTCTGCCTTCTAATTTCTTTCCTTTGGATTATGATCTCTTATCTTTTACGTTTAATGACCAAAGTGTATAGTTGTTAGTAGGATCAGAAACACTTCAGTAGGGATCAGCAATAGTTATTTATTGCGAAATGTAATGGACAGTGAAAAACTTTCTGCAATCGATAGCACTTTATTCATCGTGAAATAGGCAGCAATTACATTTTGTGAAACCGACAATACTTCTTGCAATCAGCCATTTTTGATGGACTATAGTGGAAATCAATTTACTCAATCGTGATGTGGACTTTAGAAGGAGGTTGCTTTTTGCGAATAGAAAGATAACAAATAGAAGATAACAAATTTCTGCAAGGTTTTCATTAAACGAGCAAATAGATTCTTTGATTTTGCGTGATTTAGTGTCTATTATAGATTTTTTACCCCCAGTCGAATGTGTGATCTTTTAACCAACAATGTTGTTACATTTTGTTGTTTTGATCAGCATTTTTCACGGCGTGTTGATTTTTTTTAGTTTGATCAAAAATTTTACACTTACATTCACCAATATATAAGGAAGAACAATCTTTTCAAGGAATACGATATACTGTGTTATTTTTTCTCGTTAAGATCAAGAGGTTCTCTTGGATGCGAGAGTATTTTACGAAGAGTGTGGAATGAGTAGAAGATAGGTTGGATTTTATTTTGACGAAAATGACATAGTAAACTTTCGCTAAGTGCTTGAATATAGGGGAGGTTTATAGAGCCGATAGGATTTGTTTCGTTTTCAACTTGGATGGAATTTGTGGCATAATTTTCTGTTTTTCGTGTGCAATATAATCTTCAAGATGCTAGCGGCCAGTGTCATATTAGAACGTTTGTGTTCGTTTACGAGGTCTTCAAATCAGTGATCATATTTGTAGCGCGTTTAAATAATGAATTATGCTTTCTTTAACAGATTTATTGAAATTTAGATACTGGTCGGTGTGCGTTGGCTTACGATAGAATATCGCAAAAAAGAAATGTTTTAATGGCGAGTTAGACACGTCTCGAAAAAGATAATTCAGTTTATTTTAAGGCAGTGTGGCCTAGCGGTAGCAAATTTTCCGATGTTATTGCATAGTAATGAAAAATGTTGTGGGTTAAATCCACTCGAACCGTAAAACAAGAAAATTTTCGTTATCGATTGCTGCTGTAGCACAAATGGGAGCTATAAATAGAGCCACTGCCCGGTTCGATGAAGAGATTATTCAGATCTTCTTCCGAATTTAAAATGTTCAATTCAAAAGTTGTTACATTCATTTTTAACAATAAGTTATTAGGGGAAGGTTGTTTAGTATTCCGAAAAATGGTTAAATGCTTATCATCAATGATTTAGTGCCATGAATTTGGGGTAATTTTACACTTGATAGAAATTGTTTGACTTATCTTTAGTGGAAGATATGAACCAATACGTTTGTGGCATTTCAAAATATAGTCTTTTTTATTATAAATAACGGTAGAGCGCCCTTTGTCTGCGGGAAGAATAAAAACGTTTTCACGCTGATTCAAGGTTTTGACTGACCTTCTTTTTTACAATGTTAAATTAGGGGCAGGTATACGAAATTATTGGAATGAAAAACTTACACGGGATAGAGTTTAGCACGGATAGAGTCAGATTCTTCGTTAGAAAGAATACTAATTGAACCTTCTATGGATATGGTAGTTGTAACGGAGGTGTATGATAGTTGTAACAGGGTGGATAATAGTTGTAACGGGTGTGAATGAAGCTGTTGACGAACAGTTGAGACCTTTTTTTAAACAACGATAAGTTTCGTTTTTTGATAAGTATCCGGATGAGAAATTGGTTATTCAGTGATTGGTGTTGAATTTTTGTTTTGTTACTGTGTCCGAGAAGAGAGTCTCTAATTTCTTGATTTGACGTTGTGAAGTTGATTTTTTTACTTGATTGAGTTGGCAAATGAAACTATATTTCAAGTTATCTGATTTATCTTTATCTCATCTTTTAGCTTTCTGGCTAGCAGTGGTTTTTAGCCTTGCAAGAAGCGACTTTCAGCTGCGGTTTTCGATCCTTTAAAAGCAACTATTTTCTTTATATGATTTTAAACTCAGTCAACTTAACTTTGTCGTGCCTAGCCTGTATTGAAGATTTGATGCATGAAACTCAAGTTGATCCTTTCGTGATGTTTATTCTCTCCATTCAGTTGAATGACGCTCAATATACAAGTTACCGACATACCAGCTTTTAACAACCATGTTTAGATAGTTATCTTTTCAAAAAACATTTCAAGCGCAACGACAGATTATATTACATCTTACTTTCATTCTAACAAAAAAATTCCAGAACACAATATATTCGTATTTATGCTTTGATAGAAAATTTCGAGTAATACCACAGATATAACTCGAAATGAAGATTTAAAAATAAAATTTTCAAATAAAATCGTATCGGTTTTGTGTCTTGTACTGATGAAATTTTTAACATAGATGAAATGCAAAAGCTATCAGAATTAACTTTTTCACATATGTCAGCACTTTAACTGATGAACTTTTTGTGAGCTTGGACTTCAACATGTAGTGTAGAGACGTTATCGTGAATAATATTTAACATGTGGCGTAGGGGCGTTATCATGAACAACATTTCATTCGATTGTTCCAAAGAATGCAAACTAGATCAGTCAGAGATATGAAAAAAAAAAATGTCCATTATTTAATTGCATTAGACAAAATGCAGGTCATATTTTCCACATAACCGCTACAAAAACCGATGGATTTACTCAAAAAGACAAAATTTATAGTTTTAGAGCTGGAAATATCCTCAAACCCCCAGTCATTCGTCCTTATCTTGCAAATTTATCCGTTTAAATTCATTGGAGATGCCTGCCATACTTACCAGCTGAGAATAAACTTCCTGGTGCTAAGATTTATTAAAATGATTTTAATGTTGGAATTAATTTGTTTCATAAACTAGATTTGTAAAATTCATTATAATTCAAAATTAATACACTTACTTTACATGCGGATTAAAACTCATGACCCGTAAATCGAAAAAAGGCAAAAAATGGACGAAATCTTACATACTTTTTTTTTTTACATAAAATCGGCACATTCTTCACACAAAGATTCAGCAGAATTTGCACATAGTTTCACGAGAAAAATTAAAATTTTTAGTTTTATCACGTGGCTATAATGGTCCCAAAATGAAACTGTCATTATCAAAAAATGAATATTTACACAGAGGATAAAAAACACTCTAACTTTACACAGAAATGCTGTAAAATACCTTTTTAGCATTTTCTAATTTCACGAGTGATGTCTTTACCGTGCAATTTTTACTTCGGGTGTTTACAATATACGAATTAGTTGTAAAATAGTTAATGAAGTTGGAGCAGGTCGCTTGATCAATAAATACACTTTCTTACTGTAACACACGCAGGCTTTTTAGTTGAAAGTAACCTATTGTACTCTTGTCGCCCTTTGTAAATTATTTTGTATGCTGCCTTTTAAATTGATCGCAGAGAAGAACGGAACTGTTAAACTTCAGAGGGGAATGATCATCATTGTATAGATTTTTAAACTTGCTTGTGTTGTTAAAAACGGTCTCGTTTTAAAATCGTTCAATGTCAATGTTTAATCTAATATGCATCCTAAATACTTGTACGATTTTGTTTTATTGATCAGAGTTTCTCGATGTTTTACTCCAAGCGGTCGTGTCCGTGTTAACCGTTTAGCAACTCCAAAGAGCATGCGATCAGTTTCACCTTTTTTGTTATTGGTTATCGGCTCGTTATTATCAAAGTAATTCGCAACATTTTCTAATTTGCTGATAAGTGTATCTAATTTGTCGGCGTATTTTAGCACACTGTATTCTTTAAACACTCGTAAAAGATAATTGAAAAAGACGATAAACAGTAGCGTTCCGCGCATTGATCTTTGAAGAAGTCCTGTTTTAACTTTAAAATAGTTTACTATCTGCCGTAAAAACTTGATCACGGTTGAAGAGATGATCTTTGAACCAATCTTGCTCCAGGTCTAACAGACCGTGAAATCTAATAAGACCGTACAATGAATTTTCAAAGAAATTAAAAAAAAAGTCGAACTTCGTTACAAAGTAATCTGAAAAATGGTTACATGCATATTTACACATTTAGTTCTTCTTTATTCCTAATTACCGTAGAGCAAAACTTATAAATAAACTTTAATCGTAATAATGCTATCATTTACAAGACTATAAAATAATTGAAATCCTTTATTTACCAATATTTGGTTTAAGGTTTTACTCACTACAGCTCCATCAAAAGTGAGTCAGCTTAGATTTATAATTTTGCTCTGATCTATATTTTAAACTCTAGCAAACCTTCTTTTGTTAGTAAGTTTAGACAAAAACATTTCCACTTACAAAAAACTTCCAAGCAGTTTTTATTTTAAGATAGGGCATGAGATTAAACATTCAACGCCAAGGGAATAAAATTCTCAGTATATACGCAACATTATTTCTCTTTTTAACTTTCTCTTTAACTCCCTTTTCTCAACTTAACATGGTATTAACAAAAATTCTTCAAACTCGAATTATATTTACTTGCTTATTCAATCATATTTACTCGCTTAACGAACCATATTTACATTTAATTTTCACTATTAGCTAAATATTTATCTTATATTTATGTATTCTATGCATGACTATAACCGCGTGATATCATTAAACTAGGGGTATATATTGTTTTAAATAACAATATTAACATTTAATACGTTATTAAAAAACTGTAAGTAGTTTTCAGCTAACTCAAAGGTTGTCACGAAAACTCCAGTAAAAATATCTATAGTTTGTCACCCAAATTTGCTAAACATCCCTTATCAGAAGTCCAAATTCTAACATTATTTGGAAAAATTTCAATGCAATGATGAAATACCCAAAACTTTTACTAGAATTTTTCATTTTTTAAAATCTGTTTTGTAACATTTGTACATTCAGATAATAATCTCTGCATAACCTTGATACTTCCATAATATTCATCATTATAACAGCTTTGAGCACAGTACATGACCATTATCTTGTAAAAACAAGCTATGAATAGCCTAAATCACTGAAAAAGTTTAATGGAATAACCGGTAGAAGCCGTGGTAGAACCAAACTTGAGTCGACAGAATCATCCTTGAAAGCTACGATGGGTTTTTATCTCGTCGAGAATCTGTTGTAGTTCCTCTTCATCAAATCGGCCTTCTAAACTAAAAGCAAAAAGGTTATTCACACATGATAATTTGGTGTTTGGTATATGCTGCCACAATGACAGCTCTTTATTTATTTAGGTGAGATTTTAGCTAATCGGGCAATATACAGTAAAATCATCTAGTCACGATCTAACATGATAAAGAAGTTTATTTATGGTATTTATATATCAATTACTGTATAATTATTGGTTTACGTTCATTTTTGTCTATGGAATATAAATACTATGTAATTCGAAAGAATTTGGGGTCAAATGGACTAAAAGTGCCGTCCCATTTATAGGCTTTATCGAATCATAGAAGTTCTTCTTTCGTGATTTATCATAATTTTCAGCAAAACTTTCATAACTAATAAATAATTAAAATTGATTTAATAAGAGGTGGTCTAATAGATACAAGGTAGTGGTAATCAATTAGAGGTGGTCTAATAGATACAAGGTAGTGGTAATCAATTAGAGGTGGTCTAATAAATACAAGGTAGTGGTAATCAATTAGGGGTGGTCGCGTAGATACAAGGTAGTGGCAATTAATTAGGGGTGGTCGCGTAGATACGAGGTAGTGGCAATCAAATAGGGATGGTCGCGTAGATACAAAGTAGTGGTAATCAATTAGAGGTGGTCGTGTAGATACAAGGTAGTGGCAATCAATTAGGGAAAGTCGCGTAGATATAAGGTTGTGATAATCAATTAGGGATAGTCGCATAGATACAAGGTAGTGGTAATTAATTAGGAGTGGTCGCATAGATAAAGGTTTTGGCAATAAGTTAGGAGTGGTCGCGTAGATACGAATAATTAAATATTCACATTATGATGCTTAAAACGACAAAATTTATCCGTCAATAAGAAATCATATTTTAAATTCACTTTGTTGATAAAACGCATCGCAAAATCTAACGACCTAATATCGCTAAATACAACAAATTTAACAATGTTAACTATTTTAAAAAATTATCGGCTTTTACTCTTAATATTACGTTTGATGCTTTCGCAGATTTTCTGTTCTGTTTCCATGCTGTGACCAGGCAAGGTCGGGCAGTCAGTAAGCATCCCTTGCTAAAGGAAATTTGTGCCACTGACCACCGCCCTAATTTTCAAGACCAAAAAATTTGCCACCCTGGTCAAAAGCCAGCAATTACCTTGGTATAAGTGTTTTTGCTTCTTCTGCAGTCTCAGGACACAAATTAGCAATACAAGCTAACTCAAATTTGTGCAGTTTCTTCTTAGAGAGCAATCTAAAAATTTAGAACGTGTCAATATTTAGTGTGTAACTTTATTTAAAGCAACTACTACCAAGAGTTTAAAATCAGATTTCGGTTAACTATTCATTCAAACTCAAGGCAAAGCACGTAGAACTTAATCAGAAAGTTACTGAC
Source organism: Euphysa ruthae (assembly GCA_035046665.1). Taxonomy (NCBI): domain Eukaryota; kingdom Metazoa; phylum Cnidaria; class Hydrozoa; order Anthoathecata; family Corymorphidae; genus Euphysa; species Euphysa ruthae. The sequence goes on from JAUZNK010020302.1 coordinate 15,171, forward strand.
AGTACCATCACACCATTACATGTTACCATTGTTATAGTTTTAGTACAAAACGCTCAAAGTAGGGTAAAACATCAAACATCTATAAAAAATTTTCTCCATCTATTTTTCTGCATCATCAACAAGAACAGCCTCACCATTGAAATGAAAGAATCAACCAAAAGCAATGAATAGGTTGAAAGAAATAACTTAACTCTGCAAATAATGCTAAACAAAAGTATTTAGGTTTATTGATTTTTCCTTATTGTTCCCAACTGCAAACAAAATAATTTGGTTTTCTCTTCTTCATAAAAGAAAAAATAGCGCCTATGATATTCCAATGTGAAACATGACTTGCTACAAAAAAATTACACAAGTTTTTTAATGGAAAATAATTTGTGTTAAAGAGCTTAAAACTAATACCAGCCAACAAACGCTGTTCTGAAGAACGTTTTTGTGTGAGAATAATTTCACATGATAAATAAGAAATTAAATAAGAAATTTGAAAAAATATGTTTAACACAAAAGTGAAGTTTTTAATCTTGTAAAATCGTTTAAACCAAAAATTAGAACAGTCTCTGCTTTGCAAAACACAACGAAAGAATTTAAAGATACAATGAAACTTACCCTCTTACTTGAGCTATGGTTTCTCTGTTTTTAAACCTGCTAAAGCGCTGTGTGTATGTCAGAGTTTTCATAAACACTTCGCTCATTTCTTGCTCATCATCAGCATTTTCATTTTGTGCTTTACGATGCTCCAGCAACATAAAAACTTCAGAATTAAGTAAAGTTTCAGCTGACTCAAATTCTATAAAGAAATCATAATAACAGCCACCAAAATTGACTACTGTCATGTTATACAACTGAATATTTTCAGATCTCTTTTGAAACAACTTGTTTCATTCATAGCAATATCGGTATTCTACCTGATGTAGCTTTGTAGGCGCTAAAATCTCTGGTTACAACAAATAATGACCAAATTATGGACATAGATATCAACAGATTGACCAATGTATAATGCTACCACGTGGGTCAAAATGACTGGTGAAAAAATTACTTCATGGCCTAAGTCTTAAGTGAAAGTGTTACTTCTTTCAAATCATCAAAACGGTTTCCATGGAAATATTTCAGTGAGTTTACTACCAAATATCAGCACAGATGGAAAGAAAGGTTTCCTAAAGGGGTTTATGGAAAACTTTGATTTTGAAGCTTTGACACCAACCATTTTACTCTCCATTCAGTATGAATCTGCTGTCATTTCGGCCCTATCAAAAGCATTGTCTTTCTTCTCTCAGGATGAGTAACAAGTAGTGCTGACCGCATATAATAATCTTACAAAGAATGCTATCAAGCAGGTCATTAATGAAAATTAGAAAAAGAATAGTCAAATAGACAAAAAAGACTTAATGATATTAAAAGCTTCACCAAAGTGAAGTCATATGGTATATGACTTTATCTAAAGAAGAAGTCCAGCATGAAATACCTTGTTGAATGCTTTAAAGATGTCGAGTGCAGCTTCAACAGATACCAAATTCCAGCAAGAGGGAAAAGAGGATTCAGCGATACACTTCTTACACAACCTGGAGAGAATTGTTCTGGAGAGCACTTTTTTAGTAAGTAAGTAAGTAAGTAAGTATTCTTAAATTAAAATTGGAATAATTCACAAACTGATAAGTTTGTTTGCAGATTAACTATCGAACATTCAGATTAGGGGGCAATAGTTAAAAACAGATAAAATAATTGAATTTCCTAGCCAAATGGTCTTTTCTTAATTAAGTGCTACATAGAGTTCTAGAACATTTTTGCACATTGGTAATTGAGTCACCCTGTCATCAATGATCAAGTACTGAAATATTGCAGGACTTGCATGTGCATAGTAGTGGCCATATTGGTACTGAGCAGTACAGAGCCATGAATTGGCTGCCTGCTGATATGAGGTTAATCAGGGTATTGCTGCACACGCATTTAATTTCTACAAGCTAAATTTAAGGTTTGAAATATGTAAAATTTCTGAAAATAGAAGAATCCCTCTACCCAACAGTCATCTAAGGCAAGATAAACCTTTGAGAAGATCTATCATGGGAAAAATTGTCTGTCATGAAAAGGTCCCTTTATATGTAACAGGCTTTCTAATGTAATAAAATCAATCACAAACTATAACGTTTTTAAACATACGACTGAGGAAACATTTTTTAGCTCTCTATATATAGTGTGCAGACCTAATAAATATAGGCTATAATTCTAAAAATAAAACTTTTTTTTTTTATTCTGCTTTAGCTGGAAAATCTCTCTATGTTTTTGTGTGTGATGTATAACGGGACCACAATGGAAATATTTTCAACACTAAATGTTATATATATATATATTCAACTTTGTTGAATTCGCTTGAAATCCTTGCATTGGCATCAAACATTTTATTTTATAAATTACATTTACATAGGAATAAATTGAATACCTTTAGGAAACTGCAACTCAGTAGCATCTTCCTCTTCAGCTAAAACTTGGTCCTTATCGAAAGAAGTCATCATCATCGAATTAATTCAGTCGGTCAGAAACAAAGCGGAAAATGTTTTATTCTGTTTAAGATTGAAAAAATTCATTATATATATATATATATATTATTGCATACAGAAAAATGATAGAAGTAAAAACGTCATTGTCATAACCAAGATACATCTATTCATTATTATTTTGAGCCACTTAGCTGCTGTAATTTATTTCTAAACCCTTTCAATACATTGATCCTTCAATATCAGCCCATCATAGTGACTAAGTTTACAAGGATGTAAAGAGAAAGGTTTGAATACTAGCATATATATACATTCTTTTTTTAAAATAAGCTACAAAAATACAAGAAGATTAGAAGAAGCAATAAATAACATAAAATACTGTAACTATCATTGTCTTAAGTTTTTAGCTTGAATAAGAAGAATTTAGAGGAATTGTTTTGGTTTCCTTAAGGACAATCTTTTGCAAATCAGATGTGATAAATCCTATTGTTTCTTTGTCATTAAAAATTTTTTCACCTTTATACATTACCATTATTATCACAATCTTTCCACATCCTCCATAACAACAAATAATCAATGGCACTCCCTCTACTTCACACCAAAATTTTCACCACCTAATCTCAAATGCAAGTTGCTGATAACTTCTTCGTTTTCATTAGACAAGATATTTGGACAATCCATACTTATTTTATTTCCCTTACCTTCATGCACTAAATCTTGCCTGGTCAATTCCTCTGTTATTTGCAACTTGTATTCAAAATCTTACAGCATCTTTTCCCCAGTTCATTCTAACAGCCTCTACTTCTTTTTTCCTGATTCTTTTCTGTACCATGCTGTATCTGCTGGCAACAAACCTTTTATCTTTGCCCATTCTACTGCAAAATACCATTAAATATACCATTAAAGCTTTTTTTGTCTCCACACATATTTTAACCCTACTGACATCACACAGCTTTTTGTCAAATGATGACAGATAGTGCCCTATTTTTTTCACAAAATTTACATAACACACCATCATTTCTAATTCCTATAGCCTTTTAAAATTTCACTTGAACCAACTTTTCTTGCAACGGGTCTTTTGATTGTTTAAATTTCTTTACAACCATCGGAACCATGTTTTGACTTTCCCGCATCTGACTTTGCATTACCTTGTTTATATTCTGATCATTTTTTTGGTATATTTCTTGTTTGTTATTCTTAATACATATTTGTTGTATAATTTAATAGTTTCTGACCGTCTGGCTCAGTTTGTTATATTAGAAGACAAAAATAAAGTAATCCCTGAAAACGTATTTTTAGATACTTTGAGACATTGCTTCAGTAAATTGGGAGAAATATATCAAAAGTTTAGATATCAATAATATCAAAAATCAAGTACCTAAAATGCAAAGATACAAAAAAAAAACACAATTTACTTACTATCACTGACAAAAAAGAAACATTTATTAATATTTAGCCTAAAATAAATAAAACATTAAATAACATCAAAGTAAATAATAGCCTGGTAACCGACAAAAAAAATTAAATAAAAATGCATGTAATCATTTTAAATTACTTTTGTAATATTTCGAAAAAAATTTCGTGGAAAATCAAGGCCTCAAAACATGATATGATATTATCTTAATAACCCAAACAATGACAGTACTTCCATTCAGCCTATCACTGAAATGGAAGTATCAGATCAAATAAACTCTCTAAAACTAGGTAAAAGTCTAGGCCCTAATAGCTTACCATTGTCTCTTAAAATCTGTGGGACATAATATTTCAAAATCACTAAGCCTTGTTTTTAAAGTGGATTCCTTATAATCAAATTGCAGTTTTCACAAAAAATATAAAAAAAAATGAAAAAATTGGAATATGGATAGCTATACCTCTATCTTACTGAAAATTTATCGTACTTTCTGATTCCCGCAGTTAATATAAAGTAAATATTTTTGGAGCTATGAACGTTTTCCTGACATCAAGTAAAAAAAATTATTTTGAAAAATTGTATTTTCTTAATGTTTGTTTTATTCATCTATCCTTTTAATCAGCTTTTATAGTGGTTTTAAGCCTGGATGAAGATGCGAAAGTTCCATGGTCTGTAGTTTACACATTTGGTGTTTCAAAGTATAGCCATTTAAATGGATACTTTGAAACACCAAATGTTTACGAACTTATTAAAAAGTGAACTTGTAAGTAGAGCATAAAATCCAAATAAGGGAAAGAAGCTTGCACTCAAAGATTTAATTGTCAATAGTGTGGAACAAGAAATTCTTGACAATGACTCTGGCTTAACCAGAACCCATTGAAACCCCTTCTACAGTTTCTGCTTCTAAAATAATAGACATTGAAAGTGATAAGCTTACTAAATTTACCAAATGCGACTGGATTTAGACTGTTTGGTATGTCAATCTTATCGATTGTTTTGTCATTGCTAGCCTGCCCAAGCTATTTTGAGTATCGGCACATTTTCCGCAACTGATTTATTTGAAAAAAAAAAAAAAAAAAAAAAAAAGTTTTTCCAGATATCTTCAGATAAATTGCAAGTATTGTCCATTCCTCCATGGGTTTTACACCTCTCATGAGGTAGATACCAGAAAGGATGAAAGAAGTAGGGGTATGAAGACGATGGAAGTAAATGTGAAAGTGGTGTATGGTTTCCGTAATATCGGGACTGGACACACACAGTTAAAAAAGTCATGCTGATTTTTGAACATGCCTACACCTATGACAAAATCAAGCCATGAGCATATTTCAAATAAAGTCAAAATAGTCTGTAAAACTGCTGCTGAACAAAGTATGGCTGATGCAGATGCAACTTTATTCTGTGCTAATAAAGATGTTAGCGTCTTAATTGATGGTCTAGATATTCTTTTTTTTTGGGGGTATATGATGCCATAAGCCACTTTAATTATGGAGAGAAGGCTGCATAGGATACATTACAATTAATCAACATTAATCCCGGCGCTCATATGACAAAATGTATATAGTGTCGCCAGCACTTTACGCAAATGATTATCGGTGTACAAGGTATCATCACCACAGAAAAAGCGCGGAAAGATCCTCAGACACTCAAAAAACAAAAACCAAGATAAAAACATTGAAAAAGAAGGACCTTTTTATATGAAGCTGGAGGCTTTTAAAGCCATTGTGGTATTCATTACATTTATTTTTGTTAGGTTATTAGTAGTCTTCTTTAAAATTCACCATTTTGTTTCTTTAGCAATTTTAGCATTTTTTCAGTTTATTTAAAGTTTTCCGTTTGATGCGGAAATGATCTATTTTGTCGCATTTTTTGGTATAGTCTCCACTAAAATGCTTATAATATGAGATAG
>JAUZNK010020313.1:0-20971 GCA_035046665.1 Euphysa ruthae
CTGAAGACAAAACAAAGAAACAAGTAATTCATTTTCTGATGTATGTTTTCCAGTAAACAAAAAACTGGCCTTCTATTGTTTTCGCCGAAACGCAGAATATCAGGCCGTGTATTTAAGTAGGCCATGGTATACCAACAATTCTTTTACTATATTATATATCTTATATTAATATTTTTTACCAAATATTTATCTTTTGATAGGGCACGAATTATGCTTTACTAGTAAAAGAACAAGCATAAAATTTCGGTTAGCGACTATATTTGGATCAAGAATTTGGGTTAATTTTTTTTGTCATTTTTCTTCAAATAGAAGTTTTCAACATAAAGCAAACACACTGAGTTATTTTTGGGGAAATTAAATTTTTAAATTTTTAACCCCATGTTGATAGACATAGTAAGTAACTAACCTTATGACAGGATGTGTTGTGCAGTTTTAATCAAAATAAAAATCATTTAATCATCTGTACTTTTCAGTAATTCCTGCCAATTCAATAATTTTATTCATGATTATTTTAATTTAATTAAACATATATCTTTCTAAAAATATATAATATACTATACTTTCAACAGATGGAAATAGTAAAAAAGTATGTATAAATATAGTTTTAAACTAATCTCATAATCGCATCTTAAATAGATCAAGTAAAACATAGTAGTCGCTTTTAGGCCTTAATTTGCAGTATCGGAGAAACTAGTGCTACTTTTTGTTGTTTTAAATCAATACATGAACTTATTATATGACAACAGAACTACGCTAAGTATTTCTTTAAATCTTTGATTCTTACTTAGCTTTGAACTTAATAAGTGGTTTTTACAGGTGTGATATCTGAAGATTATTCATGCAGGGTGCAGGAGGTCTAGTGAACTTGGTGTTTTAGTGGAAAAAATTTATTGATTACACTGTTTAATGACAGAATTAAGAGTATCTCCAGGGTCATTAAATATACCACGCAAAGTAGTTAAAATCTTGGATAAAAGATCAAAATCTTTTTAATTGTAATAACGGATAATCTTATATCGGGGTCAAAATACAGGTTCACGAAAAGTTTTAATAACAAATAGTTCATCATGGCCCCTAATCTCATCAATACTATACATATTCAAAATATTCATTATATGATCTAAAAGTTTGAAATCATATAATAGTCTGTGCTCCTTTACATCTGGATACATCTTGTTTATATTTGAGTCTAGGTGTAAAGCTATTTCTTGTGTCCTGGCTATTAAAACAGTTCCAATTCAGATAGTATTTTTAAGAGATAATTTATGATTGAGTTTTTCGAGCCAGATTTCTTTTTCAGCGTAATTAAACTGTGCCATAAAAACAAGAAGAAGAAATGTTCTTGTTTTTCCTTTAATCTTTTTTTTTTTTTTTTTTGCAATAAAATTGAGTATGGGAGGGAAAATTAGCTTAATCAGAATCTACCTTTCAAATATAAATTTCATCGTGAGGCTCAACTCGTTTCGCATGAGTTTGAATATACTGTGTTGAAGACAAAAATTCATAACAAGATTTTGAATGTCCTGTTTCCAGTTTATTATACCGAATAAACTCTTTTGAGTGTCTATTCAGAAAAAAACATACTGACATCAAAATATAGCTGCAGGCACTATGTATTATAACAACCTCTAGCCAATTAAAATTATCAATTGAAATACTTCTTCATCCAATCCAATTTTCATATATCTATATTTATTAAGATCCACACAGTATGGACCCAATACAGTGATAATTACCTGAAGGCATTATACCAAGAACTAATTTAGGCATTGCAATATTACTACATCCAGCCCGACTTCCACATATTTCAAAACACTTTTCAGGATCCACACAGCCAACTTCATCTAAAAACATAAACAGGAACAATTACCACTGGATCACAAAGTCTATGTATATCCCATCTTCTAATACTTGATTTATAAAGATTAGCTAAATTCCCTGAATGAGCTTTAGATAAGCATTATACTGAATCTAATTTTTAAAATTGGACTCTAAAAATGTCAAACAATTTCATCTATGTCTTCATTCATCTATAGATTTAAATTCATAGCCATTGCCAAAAAAAAAATTCTCTGGTTGATATGAAATTTCTAAGTATACATACAAATGATAATTTCTAACAATATACAAAATTTCCCCAATACAAGTCCGGATTATAAATAGCATTTTCTAACATCAAATTAACATAATATTATGGTAATGTCAAATATATTTCAGGTATATTTGTTTATTTTGATTTTGCATTCTTGGTTACAAAACTATAATATTTGTATTAATTTTTATTTAGCTAAGTGATATTTTCATAATTATTTTATGGGAAATACACATAAAAGAACTGTAGATATAACTAACTTGAAAGATATAAGAACTAACTAGGATATAGCACTCTACTGATCATTCCAGGCATGACCATGATAAACATCGGGAGAATCTTAAAATAACCAGCTAAGACAGCTCCTCCTTGTGCATGTGACAGATTCTTTGCAGCAAGCGCACGTTGTACAATCACCTAAGGAAAATAACATCTATGTAAACATAAACTTAAAAACAATAAACTAATCTGTCGAAAAAAAAATGAAGATACCAAAAAAGAGAGAATATTCTGTCAAATGTCAAAATGTCAAATCTCGCTGTCAAAGGCCATGGTTTTATAACTAGAAAGTCTGCAAATTTTGAAAAAAATCTCTTGAACAGTTTTATACATGCGCATGTGGAAGCATTTGCATTTATAGGATTTCCTCAGCTTTTGATGGAGGTCCAATAATGATATTGAAAAAATTAATCAACTATAGACAGATGTACATACAAAAGATTGTTCATTTACAGGACTAAAGACAAAGAATTTGTGTTGAAAAAAGTATATTATAAAAAGGCGACATACTTGGTCAGCACACCAATACCATATAGAAGCAAAACTTTGTCCAAACAAAAAACCTGGCCAAGGAATATCCGAATGCAATGGTTCACGCAAAAGTACAAATGAATCAGCTCGCGGAATTCCACAAGTTGTATTGCCATTGAGAACCTCATCAGGGACTGAATTCATATATTTAGTGCGCAGCTCTGTATAACCACCAATCTTTTGAAAACCTAAAAATAAGTATCGTTTAAGACCTAATTGCTATGCCATTTCGCTGTAAGTCTAAAGTGAAAATGGCCATAATGAAAGTATGTTTTATGTAAATAAGTTAAAATGATTCCTTTACTTTATTGCTTTTATTTGCTCTCTTGCTCCTCTTACACTATTTAAGGTAATTTTTTCAGAAAACTTCTGCAGTTTTATGAACCCAGTCGACCAAAAACCTAAATATCTAGAAGAAAACTGTATTGAAATAACTGCTGTAGTTAAGAGTTTAAGCCAAAAAACCTTTCAAAGGAGGGATTATTCATTGTTGGTATACTTCAAATTTTGACAAATGCATCAGCAAGAATATTTGTGATAGTAAACAAAAACTATCTATTTCTTGAAGGTGTGAACTGCAGGTAAAAATGACCATTTTTGTTCAATTTTATAGACAGGAACTGTTTTTATCCCCTTCCCATATTATATAACATAGATAAAATGTTCATTAAAACTATTAGATGCTCCATATTTTATTTAGATAAACCAAAAAATAGCCCATGGCTATATTTCCAGCGGGACTACAGGCTATAACTAATCCCTTACACTAGGATTAAGCCACAGATCTTGTTACCAACTATTGGCGTAATTGTCATGAGTGCTGCATGGGCACAACTGCTATGAGTCAATACTACAACAAATTGGTGAATAAGCAGTCTAATTATAAGTGACTGGTCCTACAAAAAAGTTACAATAACATCTCACCAAAGCTGAATATAGATTAATTCTTTTAAATTGATTTCAATTAAAATCAAAATTTTTTTTGTAATTAAGTTTGTATACTTAAAAATACTATTTATTTCAGTGATAGATTTTTGTGGGAGTAAGTGACATAGTCTCTTAATAAGACCTATTCCCTGTATTTTAATTTTTAGATGATGCTTAAAATTAGGTTTTTTTCAAGATTTCTTTGCATATCTGCTTGGTTGACAGCAATTTGATAGAATAATAATTTCGGATGTATAGGTTTTAATCTTATATTAAAATTTGCATACCTTGAGAAAAACTTAATATATAACTAACCTATGTAAGTCATACAGGATGCTCCTCCAACCATAACAAATGCCATCAGAACATCAAGATATATGACTGTAGCTAGCCCCCCTAAAAACAAAGAGAGTACAAAGCATCCAACAATCATCAAAATGTTGCAGACTCTTATTCAAAATATATCTAATAGGCGTTTTATGAGTTTTTGCATCTACAATTTTAAGTAATTAGTTTAAGTAATATAAAATTTTGAAAAAATTTAGACTTAAATCTTTGTGATAAACAATAAACTTAGTTTTGAGACAGTGTAGTCCTGGTATCCACTTAACTTTTTTAGAAATAGCCTTAAATGATCCTAGAATTCGCTCAATATTCACTTAAAACTAGAGGTTGACCTACAAGCCCTAAAAAAAACTTTGAAGAAAAACCCTCCCCTTATTAAAAAGTTTTTTAGATAGTTTCAGCCACTTGTGGCCTAAACTTTCAGTGAAAACTTTGATTTTGGGGGAAGAGGTCATGTGAAAGGAAGGAAAGCAATATTTATAAATTTATATAAAACTATTTTATGTGTCCAAAACTCGAAAGCAACTTCATCATAAAAAAGTTATTATGCAAGTTTGAGCCACCGAAATCTGTCTCTTAAAATTAAACAGAACACATCTTAAACAAGTTCTAATAAATTTTATATAATTTGAAAATACAGCAAACAAAAAAGCATTATAGATCAAAATAAAAAAAAAACCTTTTTTATATTAAAATAAAGCTACTTCAGAGAATTCATCTAGATAAAAATAGCCACTTTAGATTGTTCATTTTGATAAAAACACAGCAAATTTAGATCTCTTATTGAGATGAAATTAAATCACTACTTCGTACAGTTTATTTAGAGAAAAATAAAACTACTCAAACTATTTATTTAGATCAAAACATAGCCAATTCAAACATTTTATTTAGACCATCCTAAATTAACAAACAAAATATAATCGTGCATCTCACAAATAAAACACATATCAATCGAAAAATTAAAAAAAAAAATTTTTAACTATGCATATAAATAATGTTAAAATCAAAAATAGTATGCTCTTTTAGGACAACACTGATTTTTAAATTAATGTTCCGAACAAAAACTCTAAGATCTCTTTCTTTGAAAATAACACTCCTCTAAAAGAATAAAACAAAAAGAACTCCAAAATAACTACTAAACATCGTAAAATTTCTAACATAAATATGGTTTAAATTTGATGAGACTTCCTTCATTCAGACAAACGATGTTTAAGGGTGGTCTTATTCCTTTTATTGTTGCCAAAATTAAAATGCAATCCCATTACTTGTTCTTCTTGTTACTTCACACACACCTAATTATTAAAAAATTTTTTTGGCAAGATGTTGCTGAGAACCATTTTTCAAAACACTAGACATCATTAAAACAAATTGAAATTACTATTGAAAATGAATCTAATAACTCACCTCCAATGGCATATGTAAAACACACCCTGCTAACAAATCTCTTTCTGTTAAAGTTATAATACTGCTATAATCATAATCCAAAATACACTATCCAATATCTAAATTTCATTCTAAGCCCAAAATCTGCAAAAAAAAAAAACAACGCTAACTCATTTTTATCTCCAGCAAAAGACATAATCACCAAATATACAAGACCACAAAAATGAACAAACATTTCAGCACTATACTAATCCCTAAACACTACCCGTAAAATTCCATTGCTTGCAAAAAAAATATGATGCAAAGTTCATCGGAATTAAAAACAAGAACAATCCTATCTGTTTCATACATCACAAAACTTAGGGAAACTAACATTAACGTGCCATAAAAAATTTTGATCAAAGTTGCAAAGTTCTAAAAAGCATCCCCAATTCTTGTTTCAAGTTATAAATTTTCATCGTAAACAATTTTTTAAAGCTAGTAAAAATTAAACAAATGAATTGACTTGAAATGTTTCCCAATATAAACAAACCCTACATTAAAAGTTACCTGTTACTGTACATATGCCTGTCAATGCTAACAAACCAAATATTGACACATACAAATTCCAACCGACCGATTGCTGAATGAATAAAGCTCCTGAATACATGTTTACCTACAATAAATTTAGAAAATAACATAGAAGTGAAGGACTAATTGGCTGATGAAACTATTTATAACCAAAAGACATTGAAAGAATAGTTAGCAGCAAATAAATCTTCAATTAATTAATTAATTAGTAAAATAATTTCATGATTAAATAATTGCATAAAAAATAGCAAAGAATTTTTCATGCAAATGATAAAAAAAAACATGATTTTTTCAAAATGACTATTGCTAGGGCCAGTTACTAGGGAGCTTGAAGTAATAACAGGTCGCCATGCAAGTAAAAAAAAAAAAAAAAAACTTTTGGAAACTGACCATAGGTCAAAAGATGCCTTCCACTTTATAACATTTAAATGATAAAAAAAATATTTACAAATAATAAATATTTAAAAAATATTAAGAAATCATAATCGGTAAAGGAAAAGGTAAAGGAAAAAAACCATTGGCAGGCCCCGTTGATTGAAAATTTATTATTTTTTACAGAATGACCTTTAGGTGAAAAGATACATTACTGGTTGGTACTCTAACATCATACAAAGTTTAGAAAAAACTAAAATTTGATTTTTAAGCTAACATATTGGACCATATTTCAGACCAGCAGCAAAAAAAATGATTATTCTTAAAAATCTAAAATCATAATTGTGTTACTTTAATAGAACTAACCGTAACTCTTCACAAAAAATGAATGAATGAATGGGTTAAGAGAATAATATTTCCATGGTTTGTATGACTTTTTTTGGGGGAAAAAGAAATTTAATTAAAATTATAGAAATGATAAAAAATATTCATCAGGTACCAAAAATCAAAAGTTTTCAAGAAATAATTAAAAGTGAGAATTCTGCTAGAGAATATTGACACACATTACCATAATTTTGATTTCAATATTTTCTCATTCAAGTTTGGATACTTATAAGAAAGCTATGATTTTGGTAACTAACAATCATTTTCTGAAAAATGATAATTAGCGGGTAATGATAATTAGTGGGTAATGATAATTTGTGGGTGAAATAATTTTGACAGCATTTAGTGGTCAGTGGACTCCTGTAATTTACAATGTAGAGCTTTTAATAGCAAAATACCCAAAATAAAAATTTTAAAATAGAAAGCACAATTTTACAAAATTTTATAACTATTATACTATCATATTATTCCATTAAATTTTAGGAGAATTAATGCATGTCTTGAGCAAATAAAATTTAATATTTTTTAACATCGAAGATATGCTTGAAAAATTTCACATTCTTAAATTTTTGAAAATGAAAAAGATGCCAAAATAATATATTTTTTAACATTTCATTTTTTAGATCAAAATTTGAAGGCTCTGAAAATTTCCCTGAAATAATTTTTTCTAAGCATCAGAATATAATTTCTCGAAAAAATAGAAATGTTCTTTTTGAACAAAAATTGACATTTTTCGTTTTTTTATATGTTCAAGGTTTGAGGTATCTAAGAACGAAAATGAAACATGTATTAGTCAGCATTAAATCATATAACAGTTACTTTATAGACTTCTGAACAAAAATATTTATAATCATCAGGAAAAAGAATTTAGAAATCAAAATTTTAACTAATCTATGGACATATGTATCATTAGAATTGAATCTCGAGAATCGTAATTTCGGTATTTTAGGGGAAAATCAAAAGTATTTTTTCCTAACATCAAATTTTTAGTACAATCAGAAGATGAAAAAGAATCAAAAATAGGATCATAGTTTCTTACGAAAAATTGAATATCATTCTTGAACCAGATTTGAAATATTCCAGGGCCTGGGGCAATATTCCAGGGGCTGAGGCAATATAAAATTTTCTTAGAAATACTATTTTCCAAGAAAATCAGACAGTAATTTGTCAGAAAAAAATCAAATATAGTTTCTGGACAAACTACCGCGTGTTTCTAAACCCGGAAATTGGGTCGTATAAAATTTTCAAAATGGCTGACATAACAAAATAATAAATAAATATTTCCCAGAATCCAAATTAGGAATATAATTCCCAGAGAAAAATTCAAAAATGATATTGCAGGAACAATTTTTACATTTCAGGGTTGGTGGCCTGATAAAATTTTTTAAATTCCAAATTAACCAATGTATATTTTAAACATGTAGATTTTTTGGCAAAAATGAAACAATTTCTTGAAAAAAATTACATGTTATGTTTTAAGGCTAAGGCCTGATTTTTGGATCTAATTTGATGTTTGAGAACCTGGAGCCAAAATATAGGTCAAAAGATTTCCTCTATGGCACTTTCATTTTTAACAAAATTTCAGAAAACACTAGCAAACAATTTTGAGTAAATTTAAATATTCTAAGTCTAAAATGTATAATATTCTAATATTCTAAGTCTAAAATGTATATTTGGGTCAATTACCAAAAAAACAAGAATATTTTTAAAAAATCCTAAATGTTCACTATTCTAGTGTATGACCTAATAACGACTGCACAAAAAATTTCATAAAGAAAGATTTAAAAAAATTATGAATGACTACTATGAAAAAGTATAATGGACAGGCAGCTGAAAGGACATGAGTGAATTCACAGGACTCCTTTTGCTTTACTTTTAGTCCAATCATAACTAACTTACAGATATTTTTGTGAAGATATACAGAATAAGAGACAAAATAGACAAGAAAATACGTATTCTGTTTCCACCAAATCGTTTATGAATGTATTCCGGCAAAGTGCAAACCTAATAAGAAAATTTAAAAATAATTTAAACCTGATGCACATATGAACATAACATCATGAAATATCTAGATTCAAGCAGCTTTACTATTACAAATGCATTTATTTGAAAGCTAAGACAAATCCAAAAACACAAAGACAAATTACATATTAGCAATTTCTTTACATCAAACATTTCTTCAATCTTAAAAAATACTCCTTTATTTATCTTAAAAGTTTGCGAAAATTCTGAAATTTTTCCCAAAACGAAATTTATAGAAATATTTTTTATTTTCCTAGTTTTATATTCAAACAAAAATTCCTGATATATATTTATAATAGGTCAAATAGAGATATATTATTATTATTTAAAATGCTTATTCAATAGCGATGCATCGGTATGAAGATGGAACAAGTATCTTCATATTGATTGAGCATATCATAAATATCATAACATATTATACGGTTTTACTTTTCAACCATATAGAAGTATGTTAATGTGATATATTTACTAACTTAAATAAAGATAAAAATATTGCTGTGTGCCAATACAAATGAGCAGATACACATAAAAATACTTTCGCTCATAGTTTTAAACAACGAACAAAAATTTTTATAAACAGTAATGAACCGATAATAAAGTTAAAAAAAAAAAAGACCTGGAGGAAAATACGACTCTTTACGTCAAAAGTTAAAAATACTTTTAAAGATAAATAACGTAACGTTCGTATTACACCTTTAACCAGTTTTTGGCTTTCTTGGTTCTACTTATTAATTATATTATAAGATGGCAAAAATTCGATGCATGTAAACTATTTCTATTTAAAGATGTTAATGTTTTTTTTCCTCTTAACCATTTATCTCAAAAAAATTCAGTTCCAATATTATTTTGGCATATTTGTAATAGCAAACCTAAATTAACCATAGGTATTGATAATATCCATAAATATTCTAATAATTTGGATAGAAGTATTGTTGAGTCATAATTTCATATTTATTCTTCACCCAGTTAGGTTGCTATCGTATGTACTGTATTTAACTTACTCCACTTGCTACATACACAGGTACAAAGACAAAACCAAGAAGTTGAAGAAACACCAACGCCTAAAAAATAATATCAGCTTGCATTATTGTGATATGAGAACCACAGCGAATTTCTCCAAATACGTAATTTAATTAAATGTGAGAGCCTGTATAAATTTTAATAGTTCCTTCAGGACAACACTATTATTTAAAAAAGGAAAATGGTCCTTTAATAAAACTTGTAAAAAAGAGAATATATTAATTTGATGATCAAAATACAACCTAAAAAACAGACCTAGTCTTGCTTTGAACAACAAATTAATTTGTAATGTTCAAACGAAAACACACAAGACATAAACTTTAAAAGCTCATATAGAAGTAAAACTAGGTGAATTTTAGCGGTAAATAAAGAAGATTAACTATGCCATGCAAATAATAACATATATATTTTCCGTGTTGGAAAAGCAAATTCAAAAATTATCTAACTGATAATGTTAACACAATTGAAAACGTGTAGTTTAAGTGGGGCATATTAATTGAATCCCAAAAACACATAAATTCATATATTTTTTTAATCAGCCATTTTCCTTTGTAATATGAATTGCTAATCAATAGACCACAGATCCGCAATAGATAATAATTCTATATTTAATAGTGTAAACTTATGTTTTATAAAATTGTGAAATATGGTCAGATATTCAAACTATAAATAAGATATCTCTTAGTAGAAACTTAAATAAAAGAGGGTCTCTATGCCAACATTAAAACTTACATTAAACTCAAATGCTCCTACTCCAATTCCTGATGCAGCACCCGAACCAGCGAGACCGACCAAGTGCTCACTGCCAATATTGCTAGCAAAAAGAGACATACCTACCTAAAAAAAAAGAAACCGGTACTCACTGAGAAAAAAAAATATATCCAAAAAATTTATAAGCTGCAAATTAGAGATATCCATTTAAAATCATTATCTTTTCACAGATATTTCACTCATCTTACCTTTTTCACCAGGTCAGGCTAGTTCAGCTTATTCAACTTTGCACACCAAAGCATAACATCATCCATCATTGAAAGGTGATCTTTTCCTTCCATATTATTTTTCAAATAGGTCAATGTATATTTGAGTTGGTCTACCCCACCTTTCTTTATATATTTTAATTTTCAAAGTGAAATTTAATCGATTGCTAGTGTAGTGCTTCTACAGCAATCTCAACCCAATTGCAGCCTTTGTTGCCTAATAGTAAATAAAATCTAACATAGATTTAGATAAAAACTGTTTTTTGCAATACGTGCCTTTCCTGATGTGTTAATTACATGTCTTAAAATTTTTTGTCCAAGAACCAGTAAGTCATTTTTGTTTTTTTTTTTTTTTTTTTTTTTGTGCCTGTGGATGTTCAGCATTTAGATCTATACAACATCACACTTTCTATTGCAGAATTGTATTTTCAGGCTTCTATGTTGCTTGAAATTATCAATCAAATGTATAAAACAAAGAAAAAAGAGCTAGAGAAGTACACCTGGAAGTACACAACCTAGAAAAGAAAAAGAAAACGTTTAACCAACATAGCTATTGAAGGTGTTCATCTCCTTATCCTTTTGTTATAGCTTTCTGCTCTAAATTTTTGTCGGTTTCCAGTTCTTTATACTGCCATTTTACTAACTTTTTTCTGAGCTAAAAACACTTTATGACTTTGAGACACTTACTTCATTTTGTGCACTTTATATCTAATTCATATACAATATTTCAGGAACTATTTTATCCACTTGCTATCACAACTTAAAATAACTTATCAACAAAATTGACTCCAAAAAGGACATACAAACAGTTAAAAAATAAAAAAAATAAATAAATAAAATAAGGAAATTTTCACAAACTTACCTCTATAGGCATATCTATAAGCCTCATATAAAATATCTGAAAAACTAACTAACATTTTTATCTATTTATGCCAGTTTGAAATTGCCATACTTAAATGCTAACATAGAAGCTGAATGTTTGATACATACAACATTGCACCGGTTCCAGGCCAGCACTGTAGTTTTGAGCCCAAATATGACATTTTCATTTGAAAATCTTGCCCTGCCAATTGCCATTTCACATTGGACTGAAAAAGTTAGTAGAAGGAGGACTAACATAGGGCACAAGACTCTTAAAACTCCTAAAATAAAAGCTAATAGTACAAGTCTAGCATACGAAGATGATAACCAACCACAAGCTTTTTGTCATTCACACAATATGGTATTACACGGCAAAGAAGAAATACATCAAGGTAGAGATATTTATCATATATTTATTATATATTTATCATTTAATTCATAAATTTCTAAACAAACAGACAAGGGGATTTTATAAGATCCTGATCATCTCAGCTAAAACATCAAAAATAACTTACAGGTAAAAAAGTCATAAACCTTCCAGCTAGAAAATATCCATCAGTTGTATCTCTTTTTGATTGGAACATCGACTAAAATATAATAGGGTAACAATAAAGATTATTATCCTACATAAAAGAAACAAAATCTGAACATAATTCTTCCCAATAATAGTAAACATAAGATTTGACAAAAAAATTAGTAGTGAACAAAAAGTATGAAAATAATTCACTGAGAGTGTACATTGTAAAAATAAAAAAACTTGATTAATAGATTTTGCATACCAAGAGGAGATGAAGCCTGTGTTAACTTTGAGAAATAAAAAAATGCTAGTGACATATGCAACCCTGCAGAAAAAGTGAAATTCTATATGCAAATAAATAACAAAAAACAAAACAAAAGGAATCAAAAATCATTGATGTAGTTCTCTACTCAACAATGGACCATTTGAAAATCTTCTCTTTGAGAAAGTATTTTCACCTAAAAAAATTTTTAAAATTGAAAATACACAGATTATTAATCTTTGTTAATAAAGCAATTGGTATTATGGAATTCTATATTTGAGGGCCTGCAAGTTTACTGATCTAGTAATAAAATTATTCAAAATGACATAATTACAATTTTCAAAACACTTACCCATATTCCCACAGCTATTACACTAACAATATAAACAGCAATCACACTGACATCTGCAATGGAAAGATTTCCAAGATTTTGGTCACCCATATTCTACTTTTTGTCTGTGTGTGTTAATCGTATGCAAATAGTAAAAATTATTACCATATAGCCTAGTTGATATATTAAATCATATAATTTTCAAAGAAATCTATTACAAACACTTTATTATAACTACTACATTCCTAACAATCTACATATTTACCACACAGCATATTTGTTTTATTTAAAGTAACTAATAATGCAACAATTTTTTTCTAAATCCTTATGAAAGGTATTTAATATCTACTTGCTGTGAAAAATACTTATTTTCTGTTAAATAAACATTATACAACGTCACTTTATACAAAACAAGTTATAATATCAGGAAGAAGCAATTTTTTGAGAATAATTAAAAAGTAAAAAAAAGTTTTATATCTCAATTTTAACAGGAGCAAATCTTGCTGGATCCCAGCTAGGATCAAAAAATTTGATTTAAATAAGACTCAGAAAAACAAGAGAAACCTTAAATCATTCATAAAGAATAGAACTCCAGATGATTTCTGTCAGGCACAAAAAATGACCTATATAAATAAACTTGAGTGCTAAAAACAATAAATATATTCTAAAGAACGTAAATTATTTTTTTGTTATCTCGGCAAAGCAATCTTTCTGGTAAGTCACACATAATTCAATAACTAAAATTTACTACCAACAAAAAAATCTCTTCAGTGAAATTACACTAAATATCAAATATCAATGGTGGGGATTGATATAGCATGAAAAACTACAATCAAATAAAATAACCCAAAATCTATTGACGAATATTGAACATGAATTAATTAAACAAGGAATTTTTATACACTATAATTGTAAAAATATAAAATAGAGAGCGGTAGAAAAATTATAACAACTAAAATAATCACATGCATAGAAATTAATATAAAATATTATTTTCAATTTGATTTGTAACAAAATATAAAAATAAATTTCAAAAGAGTAATAAAATAATTAAAAAAAAAAAAATTTAAAAGCTGCCTACACATAATGTGTGTTTACACAAAAAACCCTCCCATTTATTAAAGATGACGTAGATTATAGACAAGCCTTTATTGAAATTTTATCTTTAAAGAGTGTTATATCATAACAACCAGTGCTTATCAAGTCCTAAATTATTTTTTTTGTTGTATCTGTCATTTGACTGATGTCAATAGCTAAATTAATAGCGCAGAAGTTTGCCAAGTGCAGAATAGGCATGACTTTTGTGTTGGTGAAACCATGTTTCATTCATTAATTTAAAGAAATTAATAACTCTCTTACCATGTATAATGCAGGGAATCATGAATTATAATGTAGATATATAAAACGTCACATGAGACATTCTCCTAAATTATTAAACGATTTTTTATTTGAAAATTTTCACCTTCTAATTTGTGTCATTTTGGATAAATTTAATACTTCCAAAAAAAAAAAAGTAATATTTCAAGCGAGTAATTAAAATGTTGTTTTACTGGAATTTAGTAAAACTAAAAGTCAAGTAAAAATAAATGCAAA
This sequence comes from Euphysa ruthae, assembly GCA_035046665.1. Classification (NCBI taxonomy): domain Eukaryota; kingdom Metazoa; phylum Cnidaria; class Hydrozoa; order Anthoathecata; family Corymorphidae; genus Euphysa; species Euphysa ruthae. The sequence goes on from JAUZNK010020313.1 coordinate 14,467, forward strand.
AGCTCAAAACTGTCTGATCACCATTTTATCTTGGCTTTTTTTCCCAATGTTAGTTTCAATCTAAAAGCACCACAGCAAAATACAATAAATATTAATCTCGCATTAAACAAACATTTTATCAAAATAACACACAAAATTCATCTTAAAACCTTGTTTACATGATAATAAGATAAAATAATACAAAGAGACGCATATAGTTTTGATCAAAAATTGGAGTTATATTTTTTGGGTAAATACAAACAAAGTAACACATTGAGTTTTGCAGTTCAATATTTTAAAATATGTCAGAAAACTTATTTAAAAAACTAATGCATTGAAAAAACTTAAAGTAGCATGGTCTGCCAAACTCAGTAGCCATTCTTTTGGATTGCACGTTTTAATATTACTTAACTTAAAATTCATAATTTCTATCAGCATACACAAACTTGTAACTGTTTATAACCATAATGATGTAAACAATAATACCCTAAGTATTATCTAAAGTATGATCTAAAGATAATAATGTAAACAGAGGCTTAAAAAATCTTTGCTTAACCCTTGAAGCTGTATTGCTGTATATATATACGGTGGTGCTGTTTTACCGTAAAACCGGTATCGCCATATATATATACGCACTCAATATACATGGTGTACCTAAGATCATATCTTGTCAAAATATCTTAAGAATCAGTAATTTGACATAAGTAAACAAACAGTATATCTTATACTACAAGTAATATTTAAGTTGATTCTAACTGGTTATTTATGTTTTTTTTTTTAAAGGGTGCTTAAAAACTTTGTTCCAACAGTTAATCATCATGATCAGGAACATCTAAAAAGGTGTACTAGGTGTGTATATTTTGTATTTTAAAGGCATTTCCGAACTAAATTTTGTATTTTATTTGTCCCTAATACCTTTTTTTAGCTTTAATTTAGTTTAAATAAACACTCAAAAAAAGTTGGTTTTTCAGAAAATAACCTGCATGCTCTGGGATAGACATAAATTAACGCGTCGCTTAAAGGGCTAAACACAAATCAAATATGTACATAAAATAAAAATCAAGTCTCATAATATACTGTGTATAAAAGACTGTATCCAAAGTCATTAAAAATATAATAAAAACCTCTATGTGTAGCAGTACAGTGAAAAAATATTAAAAAATATATAAACAAATAAACAAAAATTATTTGCACTGAATAATCTAAAGAAAGTATTAAACAAGTTTTGGAAATAGACAGCGAATGTTACAGAAAAATGAAGCAACACATACACCAACCTCAAAAGGGGAAACTAACATTTTTGTGTTTGTGGAGGTATTATATCACTAATATAGAGATTCCAATACATAAAAAATATAGCATAAATTCTATTTTACAAAAATACTTTGCTTTTAATTTCATGATAAAGCAAGATACTTTCGTTTTTTTCTAATATTCAAAAGCGTTATTAATTGCTTTTCCTAAGAAAATTTGCTCTCACTATCACATCTATGTAACATTTCTTACAAAGCAAATAAGAATAGCCCAATCACATACACTAATAAAACAACCATAGTCACACAGTGCCGTAAAAGAAAAATATATTCCATTAAAAATATTTATGACTAAATCAAATCTCAGTGATGTGAGAAGTATATTCCATTAAAAATATTTATGACTAAATAAAATCTCAGTGATGTGAGTATCATGTTGAAGGTTCATTACAGTGTATACAATCCTGACACAAATTTCTCGAATGCTCTTAATATGAGGCAACAAGAAATAAAAAAAAAGTAAAAATCCCTTTTTAAGAAATTTGAAATACTTTAATGAGCAACTTCATAGCATTTTAATGATAATTATCTTCTATTAAAGTTTTATTACAGTGTTGATTTCTGATGCTAAGGCTTCTTTTTCAATTAATTTAATTCAACCTGTATCACACCATTTACATATCTGATAGTACAGCCAATCATGGCTTCTTGATTAATGCTTAAAACGCATTATATCTGATAACAACACCTCATTTGATGTATCTTTCTCTACTGCTTTAATAAAACATGTCATGCAATGACTTCAAAGTTCTTGAGAAAATCAAAAGTTACTTGATAACAGTACTCGTATTGTTCCAATGTCTGTACCATAGAAAGTCTCTGATGACGTAACGACTTCACTATTTGATAAATGTCTACTTTGTCCTCGTTCCGCAGGCTTTCAAGTGCAATACTCAGAGTCACAAAAACACCAGTACGACCAGCACCAAGGCTAAAAAATTACAACATTAGTTGGGGTTGAAAAAAGATTCAAATTTTGTAAAAATAATCTCACAAATACTGTGAAATGAATAACGTAATTTTAACAATTTCAAGCTAGGTAGAAAGTAAAAAACATGATAATGAATGCTCAACAAAATCTAAGGTTTCCTTCAAGGAAATGAATATCTTTATATAACGTTTTTAACTCAATCATATATGGATTTTTAAGTTCAGCCTGTTCATGTTCTTCAGTATGTATAGACAAACACTTTTAAGCTTGTTTTTTTGCTGTAAGCAGTCTTTTTTCCAAGTCGATATTTATTCATATATTAAAAGCGTAAAAAAAATGACCACGATTAGTAAATACTTCATTTAAAAAAACACTATAAACAACCTTAAATAATTATAATAATCAGTTTTGAAGATAATTTAGCCTTTTTACCTGCTATGAACAACAATTGGCAATTGAGAGCTAAATTTATGACTAGCCTTCTGTACGTAACCAATAAACTCAATGATTCCTTCCGTGGAATCTGGTACACGGTTGGATGGCCAGTTTAAGTACTGATACTGACGTATGTTACGGATAGTGTCATTCTAAAATAAGAAGCATGTATTCAACATTATTCCTGCAGAATCTGAACATGTTTTATTGATAGATATCATACAACGGTTTTCAAACCAAATTAAAAATGCTTCAAAGACTGAAATACAAAATTTTTTTTTAGAAAACCATACACTCTCAATATTAAATTCATGCAAAATTAGGTAAAAAAAATTTCGAAACTTTTGCTTTAAGCCTAAGGACCATATTAGCATATTCCTGCCCTGTAACAAAAAACAAGAAATTAGAACTAATATTAATTTTATAACTAAGCAGAATTCTTTGGATATATATATATATATATATACATTACCTTCATATCTGAGACTTTGAATTCTCGTACAATAAAGTTAGCAAAGCGGCTTTCACTTATTGGATCTATCACATACAAATAATGAGTGACTGTTTTTGCGGCAGGCCAGTATTGGTAGCATTGCTCCTAAAGACATAAAAACATAACCAATTAGATTTATTGCCTTATAAGGTAAAAGTATAAGAGCAAGGTACAGGTTAGAAAATAAAACTACCAATATTTGATGTTCATCATCTCAAAGCCATTTCAACTTAAACTAATAAGGATTGTTTGGCTTCAAACAAAAAAAGAAAACACCTATGAATGACTAACAGTATACTTGCACAGAATACAAGCACTCTATGACTCAATTATCTGAAATAAAATTTTCAAATACCATTCCAGATTTTTGCAAAAGCACAAAATGTTTATCACAAAAAATTTGATGTTATCGAATTAAAGGTAAATTTCAGTAAAATACTTTCTTTTTTTTTTAAATTAAAAAAATGAAGAAAAAAAATTTTTTTCTTTTAAAATTTGGACATCATCCACAAGAAGCTTTTATGGTATTGGTCAAAGTTTTCCTCATTGGCCCTGTAACTTTATTAAAAATTAATTTAATGGATTTAAAGACAATTTTATAAAGATTGTTTTGAGGCCGAGAATGACCATATCTGAGCACAGTATCAAATCAGGCAGTATCAAATCAAACTATAAGATTATATTTCAAATTACTAAGAACTTTGACAGTTCTGAATTAGTTTCTGATTGGATTTCAGAGAAAATTTTGTATCAGATTTAACCAAAATCTAGCTTTCAGATATATTACAACGCCCAGTCAATCTTGAATTCCTTTTCAAGTATTTTTTGCACCTTGTATTTGTTGATATCATATTCAAAGAATCATATGGCATTGCTATTGACCAAAATTTAAAAATATTATGCGCCTCCAACAGAAAAGGGTTAAATATCAAAACACTGGAATAGCATGAAATTATGACATATACAATGACACCTTCCAATAAGCCAGGACTGAAATAACAGCTGCTCAAAATAAGCTAGCATCTAAAAATTGATCGTCGGGGTCCTTTCTACAAAAAAAAAAAAAAAAAAAGTGAAAACCTAAAAAATTTGAAATAAAACATAATTTCCATTCGAATTCCTTAAAATTTATAAAGAAATAATTATGCCTCTTTTAAATTCAAACATTAACATCCCCACAGAAAATTTACCTCAACAACTTTTAAGACATTGTACTTACTTTTCCTTCTTTATCATCCAAATTAGTGAGCATAACCACAATTGTACAATCCATTTCCATAATCATTCTCCAGAACTCTGCTGCTGTCTTCTCAGTTGGTGCTTGTGCAGCAATAAACTGGTTTGGACGGTAGTAACCGTCGATGTGTGACGCATTGGTGTAATCACTTCCCTCATGGCTCCGTAGCTGCTGGAGTTGAACACGATTTGTATCGAAAGGTACAATGGTTTTACATCGATTTTTACTCACATTAGCCATTGCAGCAATCATCGTAGATGTATCAAATCCTGATTCATCTGTCATTGAAACTATACTTTTAAATTGAGTTTCAAGTAATGTTTCGCGACCATTATTTAATAATGCAGTCAGTTGTTTAAACTCCAAGGAGAACTCTTGTGAGGTGAGTTCGGTATTTCCACATTCAATAGCTTCCACAAGGACATCATACACAAACATATATTGCTCATCAGTCTGAACCATAAAATTGCGCTGTGAACGCATCATCGTTACATAACCATAAATATCTATCAAACTATCATATTTGATACGTTCAAGCATAGCATCTATTGCAATATAACAAGCACTACGACCAACACCTGCACTACAATGCACCACAGTTGGTCCACATCCAGGTGGTTCAAATGTATGTACCCTACGTACAAAAGCTAATACAGGCCCAGCACAGGTAGGAACACCTGGATCGGGCCACTGTAGGTATTGAAAATGTTTAATTGTTCTTGTTTCTCCAGTGACGGTTGACGAAACTTCAAATGTACGTGTACAATCATTGCACAGTAATAGTTCATTTTTTAAAGTTACTTTTATTGTTCCAAATATATCTGAGTCTTTATCAGGCCAGTAATGCTCACATTTTGTCTAAAATACAACAAAAAAAAGTAAGAAATCTATTTTTTTAGATTACGAGAAAACCTTAATACTTGACACCATTATCACTTTTCTATTTGGAAATCAACTTGTTGCGTTAGTAAAACTTTAACGTGCTTTAGCATTACTCTTAATTTTCAATGTCCTTGCTATGAAATTCTTCAAGTGAAAATGAGGAAAATGTGACTATTTATTCAGCAAAGAAGTTTAAATTTCAAGCCAAAGAATTATGATTTTTATAGATTTCAACATGGAAAACTAATTCAAAATGATATTTTTTAAAATCATAAAAAAATTTGGCAAAATTTGAAAATTCAGTTATGCCTGAGAAAAATAAAAATTGTTTTTAGAACTAAATCGACTAGTTTAGGAGGCTAAAATGACTATACCTAACCTAGAAATATATTGGCTCGGTACAGGAAAATAAAAAGTGTCTTAAAAAAAATTTTAAATCAATAGTAGCTTTTACTTATGATGCCACAGAATCATACAAAATACACCCAAGCAAACAGCTTTTCTGGTGTTTCAAATAAAAAACAACTATACAAGTATAACTAAGTAATATGCTCAAAGATAACTATTTGAAAGCATATTGAAATTATTAATTTTATAAACTAACATTGTTTATAAATAATTCAAACTAAAATAAAAGAATTCTTTCAGTTAAAAAAACTTTTCACAAACCATACATCCAAATTGTATATTAAAACAATCTTTATGAATCCTAAAATAAACTAAAACCGAGCCCCTGAAATAAACATACCCGCCCTCTTTCTTCTAACTTTGTCATCATAACGATGATTTGAACATTTTGTTCCCAACACAGCATCCAGAAGTCATCAACGGTATTTTTCATTGGACCTTGGGTAGCTATGTATGCTTTCTCCTTACAATAACCATCAATGTAATTAGCATTGATATAATCACCGTGTTCTTGATTTTGGTATTCCAATTTCACACGTGTTTCATCATCTAAAAAAAAAAAAAAAAAAAAAATTTATAAAAGCCGCCGTTGAATTTCCAAAAAAAATGCTTATAAGGTTAAGAGTTTTGTCAAACTTACATTACAACTTTTAAATGTGTGTGTGTATGTGTATGTATGTGCATGTGTATGTATGTGCGTGTGTGCATGTGTGTGTGTGCATGTGTGCGTGTGTGTGTGTGTGTATATATATATATTATTTTGTAAACATCAATAAATACGCGTGCTCTCAATACTAGTTTTATTCTTTTAGAAATTTTCGCTTGGA